>CAUYRH010178578.1:0-100596 GCA_963574655.1 Perodicticus potto
TATGTAAGATTAGGAGATGGGGTCACACTTATCTGTGTTCCTATGGAAACTATTTGAATATTTGTTTTATATGGATTTTTATTCACTTTTCAGACATGCTATGAAAGAGCACCCCTCTGCTGCTCAGCAAGCATTTATAGCTTGTGCAGTGGCAGAATGGGCTAAAAGCTTAGTGTTGTGACTTGTTTTAAGAACAAAGTATCTTGAAATAAAAAAAAAAAGAAAATGTGGATACAATTTACCAAATGGAACTGGCTGAATTGCAGAATTGTGACTCTCTGAAAGATGCATTCAAGTCAAGCAGCCTTCCTAATTTCTATGCATCTCTCCCTTCTAAGACATATCCTAATCTTAGGAACCATGCACTCAAAATGGCAGCCATCTTTGGTAGCACTTATGTCTGTGAACAGACTTTTTCCAGAATGAAACATCTGAAATCTGAAATCTCCAACCAAATCTAGACTGACTGATGCACACTTGGATCACTTGTTACAACTAGCAATGACAAATATGGAACCGGACATTGACCATCTCATTAGCCAAAAGCAGGCCCATAGTTCCCATGAAATACTGGTAAGTTTGTTGATTTAACTTTATTTGTTCTTCATTTTAAATATTGGATTTGTTCCCGTTTTGTTTTTTCACTTCAAAATAAGATATGTGCAGTGTGCATAGGAATTTGTTCATAGTTTTTTTTAAACTATAGTCCGGCACGCCAATGGTCTGAGGGACAGTAAACTGGCCCCTTGTTTAAAAAGTTTGAGGACCACTGGTCTAGAGTCACAGTGCTGAGGAACAATGAAATAGCCGGCCAGAGACCTAAACCATGGTCTTTTCCAAGTTAGATGCTTTTGCCATAATATAATTTTTTCCCAAATCATGCCCCATGTCATCTTTGTTTCACAAGATGTCAATAAGTATTTCTCTAAATAAGGATCGAATAATTTAGAAAATTCTGGTTTAAATATAATTTACAGTATTTTAAAATATATATTCTAGATCCTAACCTTTTATTAATTATATATTTTATAAGTATCTTTCATTTTCCTGGACCTTGTCTTTATACTTTTATATACTATCTTTTGATGAATAGAAGTTGTAAATTAAACTGAAGACTAATTCATTATTTTCTTTTCTACAGTTAAAGCTTTTGGTGTATTGTTTTAGGAATTCTTCCACTCCCTCATCTATTTTGTGCTGGAAATTCAATGTTTTGCTTTTTACATTTAATCTATATTATACTTAGAACTGATAATATAATATACCTGGAAATGATTTTGGGGTGTGGTATGAGACAAAGATCTAATTTTATATTTTCCCACATGGATAAATAATTTCCCCTGTACCTGACCTTCCAGAGTCACCTCCAAGTGGACATTTTCCAGACATGAGGGTCCTGTTCCACTCTCTATCCTCATTCATTTGGTTACTCTGTTCACTCACTAATTACAGTAGTGTTGGTATTTAAACAAAAACAAAAGAAAACAATCTGTTCAATGGGACACTAGGTGAGAAAATCGTGATATATTTGTACAACTTAATACAACAGTGAAAATAAGTAAACTTGAGCTACAAATTTTATAACCTCAACTATCATGTTGAACTCCCACCCGTAAAAGAATTACCAAAAGAATACTTTGAGCATTGAACCAATTGTACCATATGTATAAAAGCTAAAAACATGAAAAAGTGTACTGACTGTTTTGTGATGTGGGGAAAGATAACAAAGATGCTAATGTGAGGATAAACAACTGCACAACATTCAGGGCCACGCTGCCTGGAGATGGAGATGGAGAGGGAGAGGGAGAGGGCCTGGTGATGGAGAGGGAGAGGGAGAGGGCCTGGAGAGGGAGAGGGAGAGGGAGAGGGAGAGGGCCTGGAGATGGAGATGGAGAGGGCCCACAGAGGGAAGGGACACTGCTGGTCAGCTGGATTTGCAGTTTTTCTTTCTTAAACTGCAGGGTGAGTGTGTTGGTTTATTTTGTCATTCTTTACATTTTCTTAATATCTTAAAGTTTTCGTCTTTTGTCTTAATGTTTTTCCAAAAATAATTTGAGAACCGTACACTGTACCCCATGACTGAATTATTGTACACAGATATGATTCAATAAAACACACACACACACCCACAAAAAAAAAACAAAAACAAAAATAATCTGAGAAGCCTTTACTGTGGTAGTTCCCAGAGGCTTTAATTTGTTAATAGGCTTTGTCTTTATCCAAAAAGGGGCATTCTATGTGTGTTCCCCAAACTTAATTGACCATGGAAACTTTTTTTCCCAGAGACACCTGTTGGTACTGTGGATTTAGTCTTGCTTTATGGATCCCAGATTTGGAGCTCGCACACTAGACCCTGCTGCTCATGGAGAGGACACCAGTCCAAGCCTGTCTGTCCCTGGTCTGTCCACAGTGGGCCCTCCGGTCACAGAGGAGCTGTGAACTCGGCAGGATGACAAGGGAGGGGTCACACGTGCTGTTTATACCTTAGCTTCTTCCTTCGAGTTCTTGGATGTCCCCATGGCTTGTTGTTGGGTCCCCCTCACACCCGCCAATCCTGAGAGGACAGGTGGAATGTGTAAAACAGAGAAATCAACACCATATGGTTTCTGCTCAGTGAGAGTACGGCTATGCTACGGTGCAATGCAAATAGCACACAGCACATGGCGTGGAGAATGCTGTGGGAGCTGGGCCACCAGAGGCAGTCACGGGCCGAGAGTCCAGGCTACAGGTAATTTGTTATTAGCTATTAACAGGCGCTTTTATGATGGGTCATCCTCCTAAGTAACACTGGTATAGAGAAAATAACATTTTTGTAATGAAAGTCATTATAATGCGACTTTGTTTTAATTAGTTTTTCCCCAATATATGAAAATGAAGCTGATTCCTATGCTTTTTGCAATAGGAATGCTTTATTTGGCAGACTTTGCATAAAAAAAGAATGTATAAATAAAGCAGCTGATTTGACCTGGCAGGCTTCGCCTCCAATTCAGCGTACTTTCCCTATTTACAAAGTGCAGCAAAAATGTTGGCCTTCAGAAACTGATATTCCCTGGGCGTGCAAGTGCGGTATGGCTGTTTCTTTCTTTCTTTCTTTCTTTCTTTCTTTCTTTTTTTTGTTATTATTGCTCTAAAAAAAAAAAAAAACTGTAGCAAAAATCTTAGCAGAAAAACTCCAAACTAAGAGCTAGCGTAATGTCTGTGCTTGTATTTAAAAAAGGGACAGATTATTTTAAAATGTTCTTTTAAAGACGGTGGCCCTGAATGGTGACTGCAGGCCTCGTGGGTCTAGAGTCCGTGCTGCTACAATCTTGCCCGAGGCTCATAAATCTTGCATTATTTGGAGTAAGTGTAGACACTCCAAAATGAATTCAGAGGCAAATATGAATGTGGTTCTGGGCACAGGCTGGGTGGAGAGAATGCTGTGATCAAGTTTCAAAAAATTCTAATCATCTGGTCTTCTAATGAATGGATTAGTTCCTCCCCTCTGCCAAGGAAACATGAAGGTATGAGACTTTGAAGTGCGGGAGGCAACGGCAAAGCAAACAAGGGGCTGTGCATGTGAGACTGGCTTGATGCTTGGTGATTAGGAGATGAGGGCCCCGCGGGTCAGCTCCCCATAGGTACAAACAGATGTTTGCACTGTTTCACAGCTGCTAAATATGATATAAATCCAAAGAATTTTTCTTGTTTTTATAAAGGGAAAAAACACCCAGACAGCAAATTTTTGGTCATTCAGATACTCTTACCAAACGACATCTGGTCTCTGTACTGCTTATTTAAGCAACCTTAGAAAAAAATCTTTGCCAAGGGGAAGAACTCTAAACTTCAGGCCTTCACCATACAGAACAGGACAGTTTAAGTTACAGTGTAGCACGCAGAATTTATCATAGGCAACGCTGTTTCTTTATTTCTTCGCTGGCAAGTTGTACTTTCAAGAAAGTGGATTGGCTGTTGATACATAATTAGTTTAGGGAAATCTGTGATGAGGTTACATGTAGCATATCCTAGGATTCCAATCCTAACAATGGCAGAGAAAATGAATTAATTGCTTCCACATGTTGTGAATGGTGGTGGACAAAGTTAAACTATCCAGGTACCTAAAATAAAATGCCAGCAATGTGGCAGGACAGCATTTTGACTTGCATCAAGGTGAGAGAACATGAAAGGCAGAAAGGAGGCAGTGACAGGTGGGAAGTCAAGACAAAAATGAATCTTAGTAAAAGACTTGCCAAAATCTTTGGAGAGGAACCAGATTTTCGCCATCCGTACATGCACTATGCTTTTAAGTTTGTATGCAGAAATCAGTTCATTACTAAGCTCAGTGGCAGAGTGTGTACACTGATTGTTCTATTCCAAGGTGCCTGCTTCGAAGGATCAGATGCACCAGCGTAAGGCTGCCTTCTGCCTGGTCTCAGCCTCCGTCTCTGCGGCTGACATTGACCTGTGGTTTCTTCGGAGCTCTCGTTCAGTGAGTCTCCCAGAGTTTAGTACTGAAACAGAAAATGTGATAATTCCATAACAAATTTGGCAATTAGCAAGATTACTTCTTTGGGGTTTTACATCATTATTTGGCCCAATACTATAATTCCAGTCTGATATTAATAAAACAGAATAAGCAGCCTGACCAGGGCAGCTTCACTGGAGATCCCTCCCTGGAAGGTTTGCTGCATCTGTGGAGAATTCAAAAACCGACCCCCCGGGAGTTGCCCAAGGCAGCATCATTTGCTTCAGGACCTTTCCTTGGCTCTTTTTATAAATGATTTATTTGTTCATTTTTGGGGCGCTAGGTTCTTGCTATCACGTGGCATAGGGTCTCCCAGAGCTGAATTTGAAGAGGACAGTGAGATCAGGCCCGGTGTACGTGACCGTCTTTGGTTTCAGGACTGAGAGCCTATTGGAACCGCCTGGCTGTTCGCATTTCCCGAGACTGTGCCATAGAGCAGCCTGGTCATCCATTGCAAGGTCTGTTTCTACTTTTCCCTCCCCCCATCCCTTCTTTTCTTTCATCTTTCTTGCCTATCTTCCCCCTCCTTCCAAATAGTCTCTAACATGTAGTGATTCCCTACTGAATCTCATCTAAATATGGGAGGATAATAAGGCTAGAATTGTTTAATTAAACTTTTTATAATTATACATTCAGATGCAGTGGTAGGAAATGATGCAAGAGATTTTCTTTTCTTTTATTTATTTATTTATTTATTTATTTAAATTTTATTATCTTTATCATTAAATCATAGTACAATAGTGCACAATAGTGCAATCAAGGGGTACAATGTGCTTGTTTCATATACAATCTTAACTATTTTCATCAAACTGGTTAACATAGCCTTCCTGGCAATTTCTCCGTTATTATATGAAGACATTTGTATTCTGCATTTAGCGAGGTTCGCCTGTACCCTTCTAGGATGCACCGTAGGTGTGGCCCCACCAGTTACCCTCCCTCCGCTCCAACCTCCCCTGTTCCCTCCCCACCCTTGCCCCTTTCCCTATATTCTTGTGTTATAGTTGGGTTATACCATTCATACAACAGCTATAAATTAGCTTCATAGTAGGGCTGAGTACATGGATACTTTTCTTCCTTTCTTGAGATACTTTACTAAGAAGAATATGCTCCAGCTCCATCCATGTAAACATGAAAGAGGTAAAGTCTCCATCTTTCTTAAAGGCTGTGTAATATAATCTTTAAGTGATGCAAAAACTTGGCATCTAACAACATAGTACTCAAACTGTGCTATGTAAACCATTGTTAGTCTACAAATTTTGCTACTGGTTGCAATTAAATCAGGAACTAGCACTAATTATGTAGATCAACTTCTTCATTCAAGATACTATTTAATGCAATGGGCTTCAAAAAAATTGGTAGCTAGGTGTTCTCAGTAAAGGAAGTGATATGTAGGTTTGCACTGTCTGAAGTACATTGTCTTGTTCCTGAAGAGTAGCATGCAGTTTTCACACTGACACTTTGAACCACTCTGATTTAAGATACATACCTCCAAAAGTGCAATTTTTGAGACAGATAGCTTTGAGGAATATGCAAAAATTCCTTTAATTGCTGATTCCGTTTTGAAACTTAAACTTGTGATTATTGACTGAGGCTGTTGAGAAGTCTCCTTTTAAGATATTTCTCAGCTTACTCAACAACTTAGTCTTGGAAGGATAATATCTTGAGGCACAAACTAAGACCATCTCATGAGAAAAGATACCATATGTGATTTGGTTTTACAGGTTTTATAATCATAACAGTGACTGATGTTTTGTTTACTTCAAAGCAGAACAAAAATGTTTCAAAATGTGCTTCTTCTTATGTCAATAGTCTGACATTAAATTTTCTTACACCATAAACCAATTGTGCACATAGGTTCTGCTTAAGTTTCAGAGTGAATGTGCAATTAAATGGTTTACCAATATATGTAGTAAATGTTGAATATGGTAACTATTATTATTTGTTCTTGGGTTTGTTGATGAATATTCAACTCCTTCCAGATTTCACTGTGTTTTTCAAAAGATTTTTTTCCATGGGTGCCAATAAATAGACAAAAGATGAGCAAACCTTTAAAGAGAGTATTTATAAAGGTGAAAATTACGCTGTGAAGCCCCAATTTGAACAATTCCAACTCTGCATTTATCTGAAGGAAATCATAGATGAAACACTGATAGGGACTCACTAATCCATGGCTCCAGATTCTAGATTCTAATTCTGTAAGTTTCCTGGAGAAGGACAAAAACAAACAAACAAACAAACAAACCACAAAAAATTCTCCTTGGCAGGCACTTTATCATTAATGTATGCACAGATTTTCTTACCATGCAAATTCAATTGGCATTAATTCTATTAAATATTCTTTGGCAGAGATTTGCTCTCTTGCTTTCTTCACCAAATAATTGTATGATATAATTTTCATTATCCTTTAGGTCTAAGAAGAAGAGTCATATGGATAGGGCCAGGATAATTCTTAACTACAGAACTTGATTTTCTTGGCTTGCCTTTCAAGGAAATGTATTCTTTGAGGGAAGTCTATGGCTGGTTAGGTTGGAGACATTTCTTTCTAAATCATCTGTGAATCAGTAGGGATGCTCTTGAAAAGAGGAGACAACAGCTAGAGTTCCGATCTTTGAACAGAAAATGTGTGTGACAATTTCATGTAACTAGGTTAGTACCTTAAGTTCCTGTGGGGTTAGAAAGGAAAGAAGAGTAAGGAAAAACATTGTTTATAGTGACTGAACCTGAAAAAAAGGAGAAAGAGAGAGGATAGACAGGAGAGGGTGATACTGAGGAAAGATCACCAGTGAAAATTAGAACATCCCACGTCTTTCTCCTTTTTCTAGGTCATTCCCCAGAGGGAGACGGCGGCTCTGTTTTATCTTTTTTCCTTTTATTTATTATTTTTTAAATTAAGTCATATACACATAGATCATGAATACAGTTATGCATATGTGGGGTACAATGTGTTGATTTTTATACCATCTGAAGTGCTTTGACTGGCAACTTGTAGAAGACTGAAACTGGACCCACACACCTTTCCCCTCTAACAAAAATTGACTCTCACTAGATAAAATACTTAAATCTAAGACATGAAACCATAAAGATTCTTGGAAAGAGTGCAGGGGAAACACTTGAAGAAATTGGCCTGGAGAAAACTTTATGAGGAGGACCCCCAGGGCAATTGAGGCAATACCAAAAATACATTACTGGGATCTGATCAAACTAAAAAGCTTCTGCGCAACCAAGAACACAATAAGCAAAGCAATTAGACAGCCCTCAAAATAGGAGAGGATTTTGCAGGTTACGTTTCTGACAAAAGTCTGATAACCAGAATCCACAGACACTCAAACTTATTAAGAAGAAAAGACAAAGTGATCCCATTTCACTATGGGCAAGAGACCTGAACAGAAGCTTCTCCAAAGAAGACAGGCGCATGGTCTACAGGCTCTGTTTTATCTTGTCCTGCTCACTTTTCTTATTCTAAAAACTTAACGTATTTAAATTTAATTCAGTTTATAGGAAAAGAAATCATGCCACCTTTCTGAGCCTCAGTTACTTCATAGGCATATATGATGTTAAAAATATTTAATAATTGGTATGGCATGGGCACTGACTGAGCAGAAAAATAATACTATGGCCCATCAGAATCAGCATTAGCCACAAATAGAGTGGTCATATCATTAATTGTTCAAACCAGGACATATTTGACAGAGAAAGAGGCTACCATTACTATGTAAGCAGGATGCCACAATGAGAGGGATAAACTGAGACCATCTCAAGCAAACCAGGATGTATGGTCACTCCAGCCATAGATAAATACTAAGAAAGTACTGATGTGTATTAGTTGAATAAAATAAAAAGTTAAAAAGTTTAGCTTTAGGACATTTTTTTGTCTATGACATTCTTTTTTTTTTTTGAGACCAAATCTCACTCTAGAGTGCAATGATGTCATAGCTCACAGCAATCTCAAACTCCAGGGCTCAAATTTTCCTCTTGCCTCAGACTCTTGAGTAGCTTGGACTATAGGCAGCTGCCATAATTAGCTGCCTGGCTAATTTTTCTATTTTCAGTAGGAGATGGAGTCTTGCTCTTGCTCAGATTGGTCTTGAACTCTTGAGTTCAAGCAATTCACCTGCCTCACCTCTCAGAGTGTTAGGATTACAAATGTGAGACACCACATCCAGAGGTCTGCGACATTTTATACACCTTTTTTTTTTTTTTTTTGGTAGGAGGGTGCTGAAATTCAGTGCCTAACTGTATTAACTGTATTATCATAGAGACAAATTCACAGAATCAGATTTTTACAGTTTGAGGATTTTATTTATTTATTTATTTATTTATTTATTTATTTTTTGAGACAGAGTCTCAAGCTGTCCCCCTGGGTAGAGTGCTGTGGCATCACAGCTCACGGCAACCTCCAACTCCTGGGCTGAAGTGAGTCTCTTGCCTCTGCCTCCCAAGTAGCTGGGACTACAGGCGCCCACCACAATGCCCGGCCATTTTTGACGGTTGCAGCCGTCATTGTTGTTTGGCGGCTGGGGCTGGATTTGAACCCACCAGCTCAGGTGTATGTGGCTGGCGCCTTAGCCTGTTGAGCCACAGGTGCCGAGCCCAGTTTGAGGATTTTAGAAAAAGATTTTCTACTCTGATTTTTTTACTTTACAGACAAAATAGCTGAAAAAAGAAAATGTAATTGAAATAATGGAAACCTGAAAAAAATCCTCTCAAATGTATTATTAAATATGAAACTTTTACCAATACTACATTTTCATGTCCTGGATATTAAGGTTGATGTATTGGAAGGTAGTTCTCAGTTAAAAATACATGTAAATTCTAGATACAAGAACATGTCATCAGCAAAAAGCAATAGTTTGACTTCCTCTTTCCCTATTTGAATACTCTATTTTTTTCTCTTGCCTGATTGCTCTGGCTAGGACTTTCAGTACTATGTCGAATAGAAGTGATGACAGTGGACTCACTTGTCTTGTTCCAGTTCTTGGGGGGAATGCTTTCAGCTTTTCTCGATTCAGTATGATGTTGGCTGTGGGATTATAGGAAATCCCCAAAACTCTAAGAGATTCCTTAAATTGATAAATAAATTCAGCAAAGTCTCAGGGTACAAAATCAATATTCATGAATTGGTAGCATTTTAATATGGTAATAACAGTCAAGCTGAAAGTCAAATCAAAGACTTAATACCGTTCACAATAGCTTCAAAGAAAATAAAATACTTAGGAATATACTTAACCAAGGAAGTGTAAGATCTCTACAAGGAGAGCTATGAAACACTGAAGGAAGAAATTGCAAATTATGCAAACAAATGGAGAAACACCCCTTGCTCCCAGATTGGTAGAATCAGCATTAGCAAAACATTCATATTGCCCAAAATGATTTACAGATTCCTTACAATTCCCATGAAAATACCAACATCATATTTGACAGATCTAGAAAAAATGATTTCACACCTCATTTGGAACCAACAAAGAGCCCAAAATATCCAAAGCTATCTTAAGCAAAAAGAATAAATTTGGAGGCATCACGTTACCAGACTTCAAATTATACTACAAGGATGTTGTAACCAAGACATCATGGTGCTGGCTTAAAAGTAGAGACAAAGACCAATAGAATAAAATAGAAAACACAGATTTGAAACCATCTACTTACAGCCAACTGGTCTTCAAGAAAGCAGACAACAATATACACTGGAGATATTGAATAGGACGGACACCCTATTCAATAAATGGTGCTGAAAAAGCTGCCAGCCACCTGCCAAAGAATTAAACAGGGACCCTTTCCTTTAACCATATACCAAAATTAATTCAAGATGGATAAAAGAGTTAACTGTGAGGTATGAAACCACAGAAATTCTAGAAGAAAATGTAGGAATACTTTCCATAGACATTGGCTTAGGGAAAGAATGTGTGACTGAGACCCCAATGGCAATTGTAGCAACAACAAAAATCAATAAATGGAACTTGAACAAATTAACAAAGTCACAACAAAGGAAATAATTAACAGAGTAAATAGACAAATTACAGAATGAGAGAAAATATTCACAAAGCATACATCCAATACAGGGCTAATATTCAGAACATATAAAGAAATCAAACAAACTGGCAAGAAGAAACAACCAACCCCATTAAAAAGTGGGCAAAAGACACGAACAGAAGTTTTTCAAAAGAAGATAGATGAATGGCCAGCAAACATGTGAAGAAATGCACAACATCACTAATCATCAGGAAAATGCAAATTGAAACTACAATGAAACATTATCTGACCCTGTTGGAATGGCCTTTACTGAAATGTCAGAAAACAATAGATGTCAGCATGGATGGAGAGAGAAAGAAACATTTATACACTGTTGTTGAGACTGTAAATTAGTAGGACTTTTGTGGAAAAGAACAAGGAGATTCCTCAAAGAAATAACTGTATACTTACCAATCAGTCTGGGAATCCATCAACTGGTGTCTATCCAAAGGAGAAGAAAACATTTTGTTGAAAAGACATCTGCAAATGTTTATCACAGCACAATTAACAATTGCAAAGGTGTGGAATCAATGTAAATGTCCACAAGTGGAAAACAGTGAATTGCAAAAATGTGGTGTGTGTATATATATACCACAGACATAAAAAAGAATGAGATAATGTTTTTTGTAGGAACTTGAAAGGAACAGGAGAACATTATTCTAAGTGAAGTATCTTAGTAATGTAAAAACAAACACCACATATATTCCCTAATAATTGGGAGCTAATTGATGGGCACTCACTGGCACAAAGAAATGTAATGTTCATTGGAAATGAATAAGGGAGTAGAAGGGAGGGGGAATGGGCAAAACAACCTATCTGGGACAATGTACTCTATTCTGGATTGGCACACTAAATGCCCTGAAGCATTATAAAAGGCATCGATCTAACAAAATGTTTGTAGTCATATAATATGTTGAAATAAAAAAGTATAACTTGCAAAAGTTTGTTGTTGTCTTCAACACAATTTTTCAATGGTATTTATGAGTCTGACAATTAAGTTAAGTGAACTCATCATCCTAGAAAAAGTGCTAACTTCATTGCTGAATATCACTCTGGTCACCTTCAAAGTACTCCCCTTGGGAATCTATGCACTGACACCAGTGCCTTGTTCACCCTTCAAAACAATTTTGGAACTCTTTTTCTGGATTCTTTTTTTTTTTTTTGAGACAGAGTCTCAAGTTGTCGCCCTGGGTAGAGTGCTGTGGCATCACAGCTCACAACAACCTCCAATTCCTGGGCTCAAGTGATTCTCCTGCCTCTGTCTACCAAGTAGCTAGGACTACAGGCACGTGCCACAATGCCTGGCTATGTTTTGTTGCAGCCATCATTGCTTGGTGGGCCCAGGCGAGATTCAAGCCCTCTCACTCAGGTGTATGTGGCTGGTGACTTAGCTGCTTAAGCCACAGGCACTGAGCTGGAACTCTTTTTCTGGAATAACCATCAAGCTGTCATAATATGGCACACACAAAACACCAAATGATAATAATGATTGCCACTCAGCAAGAGACTGCCACACATTGACATGAACACAGCTATGAGACACTGATATATCAAGGTTATTAAACTCAGTTGTTTGTATGGTGCTGCCAATGTAAGAGGACAGTGGCAAGTTCTTGTACTTGTCAATCCTCTGATGGCCAGTCCAAAAAAAGATTTCCACATTGCTTTGGTGCATAGCTTCCAAAGGCAAGTGCTTTGAAGGTGACTGTAGTGATAGTCAGCTATGAAGTGCGTAGCACTTTTTCTAGGATGACTCAACAAAGTAATAGTCAAACTTTTATATGTCAAACTCTTTTCTGTAGGGACACATTTGTATAAATATTGGGTAAATCTATAAGAGAATTTATAAATAATTTACACTGTCCTTTTTAGGAATGCACTGACAGTAATAAAGCAGAACTAGAGAGGATGTTGAGGGGATATTAAAAAATGAAAAAATGACCTATGATGGAAATAAACAGAAGAGAGAAAGGGAATGAACCATAAAGAAAGAAAAGGGGGAAATGGTAAGACTTCAGAAGGTTGTCTGGAAGCAGCAGCTTTAAGTGTGCATTTGTATCTTTGTTTTTCTAATAGTGAGATTAGAAACATTCCATGTGGTCTAATTTATTCTATGAATAATGTATGATGACTTCAGACATTAGAAATAGGGAGTGGAAAAATTTTATATTTTCTTAGCCAAATCAAACCTACCTCCTTACTCTTATTTTCTGAGCTGGGTCCCCTAATTCACACTACTTTTGCCAGCTGTCATAGAAACCACCAAAACCTCAGGTGAGAGGGAGATCTAAATATTTTAAATTAAGGCAACTTCAAATTTGAAAGCTTATATCTTTTAAACTTATTATATGGGTATAGAGTACTTATATTTCCAGTCCCTCTTCTTAACTCTATATTTAGGATAACATTCATTGGATCAAAAGAAAATCTATTTGTGTTGGAAAGATTGATCAAGGCAAAGATTCTTAAAAAAAAGAAAAATCAGATGTGGCGCCTGTGGCTCAAAGGAGTAGGGCGCCAGCCCATATACCAGAGGTGGCAGGTTCAAACCCAGCCCTGGCCAAAAAATAAATAAATAAATAAAAAATAAAAAAAAATCAGAAAATAAGCACAGCTCTTCATCTAATTTTTGAACCTAAAATATCCCAACATAAGTTAGAAATAAGGGATGAGGTATTTGTTTATGCCTGATTCAAAATTTTTTTCCTGCTACAATCTGCTAAAGAATAGAAATATTCATGAAACAGCTCATGCAAGGACCATATGACTAACCCATGAACAATTCAGTTCCATTGAGGCATTTAGATGGTAAATATTCGTTTTTATATATTTAAAGTTCTCAGCCAAAAACGTTTTAATCATATAACTTTACAGCATACAGAGAAAAATACACATAAAAGTGAAAAATGTGTTTTGCAGTGAGTCTGTCACCAATACGATATGAGTGTGCAATGAAATGGGCCATGCTGGAAAAGGGAAGATTGGGTACTGGGTGGTTGCCAGTGATAATCCTTTGACGGTTCCCGACCTCATGTGTTACTGATCAGGCAGCCAGGGCTCTGGCAAACCCGAGTTGGGAGGGTAGAAAATACAAGGGATCTTGCTGCAGTTACAGGATTTGGAGGGAGTCAGACACAGAGCACATACTTGACCTGCTGCCCAATATTTCATCTCAAAGCTGAACACTAAATTATAGCATAGAATTAGGTTACTTTTAAAGAATTTTTTTTTTGTATTTGCTTATTGTAAACTTCACAGTGACATTTTATGATCCGGTAATGTAAGAAGTATTGAATTTAAAGACAAAAAATATCTGAACAAGTGTCATTGTCTATGTGACTATAGGACAGTCACTCAACCACTCTAGGTTCTGTTTTTTTGTCCAGAAAATGAAATGACTGGCCCAGAAGATTGTAGATTGTACTGAATGACCCTTGAGTAAATCTAAATTATAGATGTGTTTTTGGCTTTTATAATATCACAAGATGTTTTAATAAGTAGCCAATTCAAAAAATCAGGTGATTTCGCTATAATATAGATTTCTGGGTTCTCTTGGAAAACTGGAATGTTTGGTGACTGTGGGCCCAGAGTTGTGCAAAGCAGCAACAGATCAGCACCAAGTCCAGCAGACCATGGTAGATCTGACTGGGAATGTTGTCTTCAGGTGGTCCCCTGCCAGCCACATGTCCCACCCAACCTGCTACATTTATTTACTTTCTCTCTTAGACATTTCAGTTTTCCACCCATGTCTAGAGCAGTGGTTTCTAATTTTTATTGTTAGACTGTTAGTCATTAGAGGAACCTCATGGATAATGAAGGAAGAATCATCAGTCCAGTCTTTCACCATATCCCCTCTTCAAGCAAAGATTTCAATTTTTATTATTTTATGTATCATTTAAAAAATTTTTTTTAGTCTAAAATGACATGTAGGGCACAGACTCTTAGATATCCTCTAAAATCCTTTGTGCCCTTCTTCCATAGTAATTACACCATTTTGACTAGGTACATGACTATTTAGAGTAAATACTGTGACTCCTATCCTCTGTTGCATGTAGGTATGGCCATGGGTTATGAGCAGAAGTGAATATGCAGTACATATAATATGCATAATATAGGGGTGAAAAGATGAGTAATTTCAGATCTTGTGGACAGAGGCATCACTAGTGATGGGAGAACAACATGATAGGATCCTGGGGCCCTGGATGACCTTGTGGATGACCTTGTGGACCTTCTTACTAGTAATGCTTACCAACTTCAGTGTTTGCATAAGAAAAAAACTAATGTCTATCTTGCTTAGGACAATGTTAATTTGGGTCTTTATTACACACATCTAAAATTTATCTGAATTAAGATAGCCTCCTAGGCTCTCTGATTGTTTTACCCCTGTTTGACTTTGAATATGTTTGAATAACTTTGATTGAAAAAGGAAGAAATCGCTGTTTTAAACTTTTTGTATTGTTTCCTTGAGTGATTTTTTCACAGAGTGGAACTTAAATAAATTTATTTTCAGTCATGCACATGGCTGTATTTTTATGAAATCATTACATAAAAATGCCAGTGACCTAGTGTATATTGAATAGGGAGTGTATGTTTTGTTTCCTCTTAAATGATCAAGCATCTGAGACACCCACTGAAGTTCCATTTCATTCAGAGAATGAATTTGGCCCAAGGGAGTGGAGTCAAAAGAAATGATGTGCGTTTGTTCTGCTTCAGTATGTAGATGGCCTGTGAAGAAAAAAACAAATTTACTAAGCAACTCAAGAGAAGTCTTTGAGGCAAGCTTTTTCAGGCTCAATTTAAAATCTGGTTATCATGGTCCCTAAAGTTTGAGCTGCTATAAATGTTGCTATACATAAAGGATTTAATTTTCCTAAGTCTGTGTAAACAGCAACTTTCTATGGCGACAAATTTTATTTCATTTAAAGAAAATAACTTGCCTGCGTGAACATTGCTAGTGTAGCTCATCATTTGGAAGACATGTAACTGGATAATGAAATTCGTGGACTGTTCTAAATAATAATAATAATAAAAAATCCAAGACAAGCTAACCTTGGACATCATTCAAGGGATGCCTTGGGAATTTTTTAGTAAGTTTAATATCCACACACTTTGTCCCCAAAATGCACTCACAAGATCCTGGGAAATTTTGAAATCCTGAAGTCACCACTGATGGAGATGACATGGTTCAAGTTTGTTCTGATGAGACTTATATTGGGACAGACATGTGCTCTATCTTTGGCAAATAAAATTCTTTCTTCATATTCCACATGGGATGTATTTAAAATGATATAAGTGCACAACTGCAGCCCAAGATGAAGGAGGGAAGAGGAAGGGTGGGGAGGATGGGTGGAGGGAGGGTAATTGGTGGGATCACACCAATGGTGCATTTGCAATGGTACATGGTAAATCTATTATATACAGAGTATAAATGTCTTAACACAATACTTAAGAAAGTGGGGTGACTTCAAAAAAAAAAGAAAGTGGGGTGAAGGCTATGTTAGCCAGTTTGATGTAAGCATTCCAAATTGTATATAAAACCAGCACATTGTACCTCATAAATGCATTAATGTATACAGCTATGATTTAATTAAAAAAATGATATAAGCATCTCACAACCATAAACTACTTCTTGAGTAGAAACAAATTATTTTAGACCAATAGACCATTATAAAGTCACAGCTATTTGCATGAATAACAATTCATTTCAAATGTCAAAAATTTGCTTGCTTCAAAGTTTGGCTTAATTAAGTATGTGACAGTATTCTCACAATCATCAGGCAGACCAAAACATTCATTTTTAAAGTATAAATTAACTATGCAGTCTTCTCTTATAAAATGTAAATGTGATCTAGATCATCATTTGGTCATGGATATTTGCATTCTATCTATGCTAATGTCCTGAAATTTAAATTATGTTTTTATGTTTATGAATATAAAAGAGAAGGAGTTTTTTGATGATGAAACAGCAGTGATTTGGGTTCTGGTCTCAGGCACTTCTTGTTAACTTTGGCAATTCCTTTAACTTCTCTGTTGAGAGGGAGCAGCAAAGAAGATCCCTAGTAAGGGACCTTCTGGACTCTGTGTGCCAAGCATGAAAATAAAGGAAAATTTTGAGTTTCTTTAAGGAAAATTGCAGGTACTAGCTAGCCCTGCTACTGGCAATTAGGGGAGTCATTGCTGCTCCCCTTCCTTGGCATTCTGCAGTAAACACCTCCCTTTCTTACACTACAAGCCTCATTGTCAGTGTTGGCTTTGCTGCGTGTAGCTGGTGAGCAGGCTCAGGCTCATCTAGGTCGCACTAGGCCTCAGTTTTTCCCCCAAACAATGGAGATGTAAATTTCTTAGTTATTTCCTGGAGATGTTGTCCTGAGATGTTTATCTCACATCCTGGTCTTCATTAGTAAGGAATGACAAATACCTCTTCAAGTTTGAAAAAACAAAATTCCTTCAAATAATAGTGACTAACTTGAGCAACTATTGACACAGTTTTTGTATTGTAAAATAAGGTGCTTTAGTCTGAAGGGAGTTAAGCCTTGATGCTGGTGGCAACCATGAGAAAGCCTCTTAGGGCTCCTATTGCAACTGACAGTCTCAGCAGCCGCACTCTGAGTGAACACGGCCGTCACACTGACCATGAACCACTGCAGGTCTGTGACCCAACATGGTAGGAAGACCAAGCCAATGCCATTCTGGGTAAGACAGAATCTCTTGGGCTGGTGATCTTGCTTGGCTCAAGAACTCCTCAGCAATCTCACTGAACTTCCTAGGAATTGTACTACAGTCTAAGAGGCTTATTACCTACTGTCCATTCTTCTTTCCCTTCATACAGGTCAGACCTGCATTTCCAAGACTCTGTCTTTATTTCCTCTCCTGGGTGCTTCCCTTATTAAATCTCTTGCACCATTAATCCTATCTTGATATCTACTCTTCTATGGTCAATGAAAAGTGTAAACCATGGGGGCCCAGAGATGAGGCCACAGAGGAGATGTTCAGGCCAGGATTACTTGAAAGGGGAGGGTGACCTGCCTGGGCAGTGTAAAAATGGTGTCCGTGCCTGGGGACAGGTAGAGACCCCTTTTACATGGGGCCTTAGTGGGTGAGCAAACTCCACAGCTTGCCCTGAAGGTTAGGGTCCTTTGGCTGAACTTCTGGGCGTGGTGCTAACTAGATCTGTTGTGTCTTTGTCTTAGGAAGAGAGGAAAGCGTTCATGTGTGGCTACATTAGGCCCCCCAACAGTCAATTCCTTTGAAATTGCCTTGTGAGATTTTTCTATGATTTCATAATTTGGCAGCTAAGTTTCTTACCAATCTGTAGTATCCATTTACTTGGGGATAAGCAATAACCTCTTGGATACTTTGTAACAACACAGATATTTCCAACTATTAAACTTTTTCTTTATGAATTATAGAAATGTAGAAATGGTTTATATGACTTCATCTTTTTTATGATACTGACTATTCCAAAAAAAGTTGAGTTAGTGTCCTTTTAAGAATAGTAAGGTTAAGAGGCAAACAAAGGAAACATTCTGGCCTGGCACGGTTTTGAGGCATTGTGACTATTCTTTGCTCTAATTCCTCGCCAAACACCTATCAGAATAGCAAAAGAAAAGTCAGTGGCAAGTATTTTCATTTCTTTATAACGAAGTATAATGATTAGGCCAACTCAAATAACATAAAGTAGAAATTTAAAGATAATTTCAGGCACAAGTTCTATTTTCACTGAATTAAGGTGAATAATGTAACTGCTGAGCAAAAATGTTTCCAGCCCTTCTTTCAATTCATAGCTTTTTTTTTTTCTTTAGACAGAGTCTCATTTTGTCACCCTTGGTAGAGTGCTGTACCATCACAGCTCACAGCAATCTCAAACTGTTGGGCTCAAGCGATTCTCTTGCCTCCGCCTCCCAAGTAGCTGGGACTATAGGTGCCCACCACAATGCTGGCTTTTATTTATTTTTTTTAGAGACAAGGTCTTGCTCTGGCTCAGGCTGGTCAGGCAATCCACCTGCCTCAGCCTCCTAGAGTGCTAGGATTACAGATGTGAGCCACCACACCCAGCAAATTCATAGCTTTCCATATACTTAATCATACTATCCTTAACATTTTACTTCTTATTTTTCACTTTTATTATAAGCAAATGTTTCTTTGCTTCTTAATCATCTTCATAAAAATTATGTTATTATGTAACATGTCCTTTGCTCATTTTTTAATAGTTTTTAATTACTACTAAGTGGTAAAACTTCCATATATATATGTATGATATTAACCTCTTACCATATATAAAGTTTCCAAATATTTCTCCCATGCCATAAGTTGCTTTTTCATTGTGTCAATTGCTAGTTTTTCTGTGTAGAAGCTTTACAGTTTGACGTAATTCCACTTTATTTATGCTTTGTTGCCCATGCTTAAATATCCATGAATTATTTCCAACACCAGTGCCATGAATATTTTCCTCTCTGCTTTCTTATAGGAGTTTTACAGGTCTTACATTTAAGTATTTAGTAATTTTGAGTTGGTGTTGTGTATGTTATAAGATAAAAGTCCAATTAATTTCATTCTTTTGCATGTGGATCCAGTTTTCCCAGCATCAGTTGTTAAGAGACTATCCTTCCCATTATCTATTCCTGGTACTCATTTTGAAGATCAGTTAACCCTCTGAAATGTGGATTTATTTCTGGGCTTTCTGTTCATTCCATTGGTTTATATGACAGTTGTTTATTCTAGTACCATACTGTTTTATTTACCATAGCTTTGTGGTACCTTTTGAAATTAGGAAGTGTGAAACCTCCAGCTTTGCTCTTCTAAGAATTGAATTGACTATTGATGGTCTTTCTTGTTTCCATATGAATTTTAGAATCTTTTTTTAAATTTCTCTAAAACATGTCACTGGCATTTTGATAGGGATTCTCTTGAATTGGTGGGTTATTTCAGATAGCATGGGCATTTTAACAATTTTAAATCTTCCAGTCCATGAACACAACATGTCTTTCTATTTGCTTGTGTCTTAATTTTCTTCCAACAATGTTTTTATAGTTTTTCAGTATATGTCTTTCAGTTCCTTGTTTAAGTTTATTCCCAAGTATTTTTTGTTGTTGTTGTTGTGCCATCCTAGAAGGGATTTGTTTTCCTAAATTTCTTTTCAGATAGTTTGTTATTAATGTATAGAAACATAACAGATTTTTGCATGTTAATACTGTATCCTGAAACTTTACCAAATTCATTCATTAGTTCTGACAACAGATTACTATGGTCTGAATGCTTGTGGCTCCCCCAAATTCATATGTTGAAATCTTAACTCCCAAGGTGAGGACCTTTTAGAGGGGATTAGATGACAAAAATAGAGCCCTCAACTATGAGGTTAGTGCCCTCATAAAAAAGACCAGAGAAAACTTATTTACCCTTCCACCTTGTAAGGACAAAGAAAGAAGGTGTCATCTATGAAAAAGCAGGATTTTACCAGACACTGACTTTCCTGGTACCCTGATCTTGGATTTCCCAGTCTTCAGAGCTTTGAGAAATAAACTTCTGCTGTGTATAAGCCACTCAGCTTCTGGTGTTTTGTTACAGTAGCCTGACCAGACAAAGACAAACATTATGTCATCTGTAAACAAGGACATTTTACTTCTTCCATTCTGGTCTTGATGCTTTTTATTTCTTCTTCTTGACTAATTGCTCTGGCAAGGACTCCAGTATCACAGTGAATGGAAGTAGTGAGAGTGGACATCCTTACCTTATTTCTAGTCTTAAATGAAAGACTAAGTTTCTTTAACATTGAACATGATGTTTTCTGTGTCCTTTTCATATATAGCCTTTAATACATTTAGATGATTTCCTTTTATTCTTGGTTTGTTGAGAGTTTTTATCATTAAAGTGTTTTGAATGTCGTCAAATGCTTTTTATGCATCTGTTGAGACAATTGTAATTTTTAAAATTCTTTTTTCTGTTAACGTGTGATGTCTTATTAATTGTTGACACATCTTTGAACCCCAGGGATAAATCCACTTAGTTATGATTTATGATCCTCTTAATGTGCTGTTGAATTTCATTTGCAAGTATTTTGTGGGGGATTTTTGCATCCATATTCATTAGGGACATTGGACTGTAATTTTCTGTGCCTGTAGTGTCTTTGGCCTCATAAAATGAGTTTGGAAGTGCTCTCTTTCTTTCAATTTTTTGGAAGAATTTGAAAAGGACTGGCATTAATTCTGCCTTGAACGTTTGCTAGAATTCATCAGTAAAACCATCTGGTCCAGGAATTTCTTTGTTGGAAGATTTTTGATTACTTGGTTCAGCCTCTGTGCTAGTTACTGTTTTCTTCAGACTTTCTATTTCTTCTTGATTTAATGTTAGTGTGTTATGTGGTTTTAACAATTTATCAATTTCTTCTAGGTAATCCATTTTATTCTTGAATAATTGTTCATAGTAGTCTCTCTCTCTCTCTCTTTTTTTATCTTTGTGCATCACTTGTAATATATTTCCTTTTATCTGATTTTATTATTTGAGTGTTCTCTCTATTTTTCTTAGTCTAGCTAAGGGTTTCTCAATTTTGTTTATCTTTTCAAAAATCAAATTATTGTGTTTGTTTCTACTCTAATATTCATTATTTCCTTTCTTCTGCCAATTTTTTTTTTCTTTTTTGAGACCGAGCCTCAAGCTGTCACCCTGGATAGAGTGCTGTGGCATCACAGCTCACAGCAACCTCCAATTCCTGGTCTCAAGAGAGTCTCTTGCCTCTGCCTCCCAAGTAGCTGGGACTACAGGCCCCTGCCACAACGCCCGGCCATTTTTTGGTTGCAGCCGTCATTGTTGTTTGGCGGCCCGGGCTGGATTCGAACCCGCCAGCTCAGGTGTACATGGCTGGTGCCTTAGCCCATTGAGCCAATGGCGCCGAGCCATCTTCTGTCAATTTTGGGCTACCTTTTTTCTTCTTTTTCCAGTTCATTGAGGTATAAAATTAGGTTGGTCATTTGAGTTCTTTTTTTTTTTTTTAATTGTAGGCCTTTATTTATATTAATTCCCTCTCACTAACACATTTGCTGTATAGGGTTTGGTATGCTGTGTTTTAATTTTTATTTGTCTTGAGGTATCTTCTAACTTAATTTTTTTTCTTTGGCCAAATGTTTGCTCAATAGCATATTATTTAAATATCACATATTTGAGATTTTTCATGTTTTCCTTTTGTTATTGATTCTAATTTCATTCAAATGGGGTCAGAAAAGAGACATGATATGATTTTAATCTTCTTAAATTTGTTAAGACTTGTTCTATGACCCAACATATGCTCTGTTTTGTAGAAAGAAGCATGTGTGTTTGAAAACAATATGTATTCTCCTCTTGTTGGGTGGAAAATTCTGTATATATCTATTTGTTAGATTCATTCAAGGGTGTCTAACCTGGGCTCACAGGCCACATGTAGATTATGTGAGAACTTTTTTGCTTATGGTGGCAGATATCATGAAAATGATGCACAGACCTCCTTTTTTCTTATTCGCTTTCATTAGTGTTTGTGTGTATAATGTGTGGCCCAAGACAACTCTTCTTCCAACATGGTACAGGAAAGCCAAAAGTTTGGACACCCATAGTTGTTGCCATATTGATCTTCTGTCTGGATGTTCTGTTCATAACTAAATATCTGGGGTATTAAAGTCTCCTAATATTATTATATTGTTTGTATTTCTCTTTTTAGTTATTTCAATATTTAGGTGCTCTGATATAATGTGCATATATAATTATTATAGCTTTCTGGAAAATTGACCATTTTAACATTATATGATGACCTTGTTTGTTACTTATAACCATTTTTTATTTAAAGTTTATTTTTTTTTTGATATATGTGCTCTTCTTTCATTACCATTTGCATGGAATATCTTTTCCTATTCCTTCATTTTCAGTGTGGCTCTTTAAATCTAAAGAGAGTTTCTTACAGACTGCATATAGTTGGATTTATTTTTACTTATTCAACTACTCTATGATATTTTTCTTTTTAATTATTATGGGTATGGAATACTTGTATATCTTTATAGGGTTCATGTGATGTTTGGATAAAAGCATGCAATGTGCACATTCTCACCCCTATGTGGGAACTATATATTAAAAACATTTGATTTCATGGAGACAGAGAATAGAATGATGGTTACTAGTGGCTGAGAAGGGTAGTGTGCAGGGGGATAAAGTAGGGATGGTTAATGGGTGCAAAAATATAGTTAGACAGAATGGACAATATCTGATAACACTACTCTATGTCTTTAGATTGGGGGATTTAATCAATTTACATATAAATTACAATAGAACCTCCATAGTTGACCACCTGTCTACATTGACCACCTCCTTCAGTTAACCTGAGTTTCATATATAAGCACCACATGTACTTAATGGAAAGAAGACTGACCTTTATACATTGACTACCTCTGTAAGTTATATCTTGACCACTTGGACTGTGACACATGATATTAATTTACCCTCTATGACTTGACCACTTGAGTCCACTCTACACCAACAGGTAGAAGGTGTGGTCTTTGCCCCTTAGTTGTATTATTTTACCTTCAGTATAAGTTCTTTTATCATATTTTATTATTATCATGCATGGGATTAGGCCTAACGTCCTATTGTTCATCATGTGTTGCAGAAGATATTTTGAACATAAAGAGTTAGTGTGAATTGTAGGTACATCCTACAATTACTAAAAAATTTTAAAGTTAATCAAGACACAACGGCTCAAAGGGAAAAACTTAAAGAGTTGATATTGAAGGAAAAGACTGGTCTACATTTTCTGGAAAGCAGCAGCCATAGAAAGAGGGCAGAACATTTTGGTGTGAGCAGGACCACAGTTAGCAACATTCAAAAATGTAAACATGAGCAGTTGGAGAGATATGGTAAGGGAAGTATAGTCCTACAGTGGAAAAGGAGGAAAACTTCCCTTGATAAAATCAATAAAGCTTGTTTAACTGGTTTAAACAAGTTAGGAAAGTTAATGCCTGAATTTCAGGGTGAATGATTCAACAAGTTGCTAAAAGATTTGCACAGGAATTCAGGGTGGCAGATGTCCAAGCATCAAGTTATTGGCTTGAGAAGTTTAAACTGCAACCCGAGATCTGCCAGGAAGTGTTGTTTTGGTAACTCCATCGAAGTTCCGGTAGAAACTGATAAAAGTTCACCAAAAAGCTCCCAGATTTCTCTGGAGGCTTCAATGATGATGACATCTTTTATGCTGAAAAATGCAGACTCTTTTTCAAGGTGATGCCTGATAGAAGCTTTATTATGAAGGGTGACAAATTTAACAACAGAAACTTTCCAAAGAATGTTTCACAGATGTATTTTGTGAAAGTTCAACTCTAGAGAAAACAGAAAAATCTATCATACAAAAATCAATACATTTACCATTTTATCATGGTTTTAACCATTCTTTCTGACAAAGAGTCAATCTTGGTCTGTTTCTTATTACAAATATAAGTGGAGACGTCCTCTTCTTTTGGAGTCTCTGCAATGTGTAATTTCATATGAGATTGTACAATAAAAGCTGAACAACAAAGTAAAGTATATGTACGTATCTGTACCATAGGCCTAGTTCCTTATGTTGACCTCTTCTGTATGTTGACCGGTTTGTGACAGTCCCTTGGGGGGTCAAGTTACAGAGGTTGCCCTATAATTATTGATAGGGAAAGACTTACTATGTCCATTTTGCTAAGTATTATGTTGGTTCTTTTATTTGTTTTTTCCTCTGTTTTTCTTTGTGGTTTATTTTACTGATGTGCTTTGATTTATTTCTCTTTTTCTTTGTGAAACTTATAGATTTTTATATGGTTACCATGAGGCTTACATAAATTATCTCATATTCATAATAATCTATTTTAAACTGTTAAGTTCAATAGCACATAAAAATTCCATACTTTAACCTCTCCCCCTCCAATTTGTGTTGTGGTTGTCACATTTTACATCTGTTTATATTGTGTATTTAAAAAATATTTTTTAGTAATAGTTATAGTGATAATGTGATATAATATTAAATATATAGTTTGGTCTTTGTCCATAGTCTCTGGGTCACAGCTTTTAAAACTTTTATAGTTTCCTAAGTGAGTAGAGCAATAGGATTATCTTTTATCTGGGCTATGCCCTTGGTTCTAGAAACAGCTCCAGATAAAGCTAGTACTTTTTAAAGATAAAGGAAAGTACTTTTGAAAATTCAAAACACAGCCTTTCAGGCACACTTAAATTTATATTAGTCAAATGCATTTTGACAAGTCTTTATATGGCTACAACATGGGTGTTGGTTACCAGAGAAACCAACCATGTGTATAGAGGGCAGGAGCTTTCATGTCCGCCCCAGACATGGAAGCTACATTATTTAGCATCCTTTCAGAGGAAAGGAGAGGAAGGACTAGAGATTCACTTGATCACTAGTGGCCAATAGTTTCATTAGTCATACCTACAAATCGTAGCTTCCAACAATAACCCAAATGGATGGGGTTCAGAGAGCTCCCAGGCTGGGGAGAAGGAACATATTCATGTGTCAGAGGGTAGCAGTTCTGAAAGCTCCACGGGAACAGAAGCTTGTGTGCTTGGGACCCTTTCAGGCATCATCCTGTATATCTCTGCATCTGGCTGTCAATTTGTATCCTTTAATGTGTCTTTCATAATAAGCCCGTAATTTAGTAAGTAAATTATTTTTCTGGGTTCTGTGAGCTGTTTTAGCAAATGATAAAACCTTTGGAGGGGATTATGGGAACCTTCAATTTGTAGAGAGACGTAATGGGCTATCAGGGTGGGTGACGGGCAGTCTTTTGTGGGGTCTGTGCTCATTCCAGGCAGCTGGTGTCAGAATTACGTGGTGTGGGAAACCCACATCTGGTGTCAAAAGTGTCCTATGTAAACAAGTAGAGAGAAACAGGAGTTTTCCCTTCAACCAACCGCTCCCCCACCTTGGGCGAAGCTGAGAGGTACAAGTTCTCTGTGGGATCTGTGGACAGCGACTGTGGTGAGAGGGTGTCCCAAATCTCTCTGCTGGCTTCGGTAAGTCTGTTTTTGCATTTTCTAGGGTGCAAGAGCCTTTTACTTCATGTCTGGATTTCTCACAAAGAGAATTTATTCTTGAATTCTTGTTGAATTAGTGTTTTTGTGGGGGCTGAAGGGAGAAAGGGTCCCAGGCTTTACCCTCTGCCTTCTCCCTGACATCCCACTGTTAATGCTTTTTATAGGCCATCCAGCCTGATTTGGAGGGATCAAGGAGATGCAGTTGGACAAAGAGGTGGAAAGAGAGGACTGAGTGAAGGGATAAGGCTGGAGTGGGTGGAAGGAGGCGGGATGAGAGAGACTTGGGCCATGTTACGGGATTCGGCATTTATCACGAGGAAAGTGGGAGGCCATTCAATGGTTATTTAGCAGGAAGAGATGTGATGAGACTTATTTTAGAAAGATTCTTTGTGGCTAATATGTAGAGAATGGCTGAAAGGAGACACAATACCTGGAGACGGAGCAAACTAGAGGATTAGCCCCGGTGAGCATCAGTGATGGGCTGGACGGTGTGGTGTCAGTAGTATTTAGGGGACAGAATACTTCAGACGTATTTAGGGAATAGAAACCATAGGATCTGGGTGTGGGATGTGGGCAGTGGCACGAAGGCAGATTCCCAGGTTCTGAATTGAGTAATAGGCGGGGGGTGGCATTTGTTGAAACAGAAAATACAGAAGAATGTGCAAGTTGTCAGTAAGATGTCAGCTTTGGATTTGTAAAAGTCATTTTGCATATACTGACTTTTTAAAAATTAATTAATTAATATTTATTTATTTATTTGTAGGAAAGGTCTTTATTGGCAGGGGATGCTGCAGAGCAGCATTAAGGTGGAGGGAAAAGAGAGAGAGAGAGAGGGAAAGAGAAGGGGGGGAGAAACGGGGAGAGAGGAAAGAGCCATATACTAACATTTTTTAAAATTAATTAATTTATATTTATTTATTTGTAGGAAAGGTCTTTATTGGTGGGGGATGCTGCAGAGCAGCATTAAGGTGGAGGGAAAAGAGAGAGAGAGAGAGGGAAAGAGAAGGGGGGAGAAACGGGGAGAGAGGAAAGAGCCATATACTAACATTTTTGCCATTTGTTATATTTGTAAGATTGTAAGTGAATAATTTTTGGCTTTACTTAGAGACTTGTGATTTGCTCCAGGACAGAATTTTTAGTCATTCTAAATGATAAAAAGTAGCTTATTCACTGGGATTCCCCAGATGGTCAAATTTGGGTTAAATTATGAAATTCTAAAAGCTCTGAAGTTCTGTTCAAGGTTTAGTTGATTATACAGACAAGGAATAGGCAATTTCTAATTACCTCCAAGGAATCCCCATAAATAAATGATGCAGAGACAATTTAAAATGTTGCTTGTTTGAAACATCTTTAATATATTTTACACGTAGTGATCCCCAATAGGAAGTCAATTTTTGCTTTATTTATACTTTATGGTTTATTCTTATAAATAAGTAAATCCTTGGGCAGTGCCTGTGGCTCTGTGAGTAGGGCTCTGGCCCCGTATGCCAGAGGTGGTGGGTTCGAATCTAGCCCTGGCCAAAAACTGTAAAAAAACAAACAAACAAAAAAACCCCAAACCCCCAAACAAATAAATAAGTAAATCCTAACAACTGGGTGAAAGGAATATATAAATGCATACGATGCTTCCTCCTTCCTGTAGAGAAGAAAATAAATACACAAAGCAAAATCTGAATAATCCTCAAAAGTGTGGTTAAAAAGATATAAAGGACCTTAGCCAATGGTCTTGGGACACAAAACTTTTATTGCAATTATATGCTAGTGTCTTTTGGGCTCATCTATAAGTACCAAAATATTTGTTTGCTAATAGTAGCTGGGAACATTTCCAGTACTTTATTACTTTTTTAATGGATCATTTTGAATAAGTAAATTTCTGTTGGGAGTATCCTGTTCTCAGGTATACTAGACTCTTGAGCATAATGTGTACTCCTGACTGCGATAATCCCGAATCTTAACCTTATTAAAATATGCACCCATATGTGGAGGGTATGGAATAATGTGTTACTGTAGCATATCATGAGATTTAATTATGTGCCCTGCAAATAATACACCAAACGATATTCTAGTATGACTTGGGTTTAATATTCAGTCTGTGCTTTCATAAAAGGAAGTAAGTGGCTTTGAAAAGGCCACGGGGCATGCCTGTGAATGCTGGTGAGCGTCAGGGTCCCATTGCCTCACTAGCTCTCACAATAAAACATTTCTCAGAAAAAAATTATCTGGTCTATCTTGTCAAAACTAAAGGACACTCACAAACATCTCAAAAGTAAAGGAGACTCACATATAAAGCATTTGTTTTTCATCACAAGGACAGCAGCCCAAATGGTCGGCTGGCTAAGGGAATGATATGACTTTCACATCACCAATTTGCAGGCTGCTCGATCAAACCAATCATGATCTCTATGGCAGGGAATTCAGAACTGTATTTGATAATTTGATTTCATAATTTAAAAATGTATATCTACAGTCATGTGCTACATATTTTTGGTCAATGATGGACTAGCTACATATTTTTGGTCAATGATGGACCATATATACGATTGTGGTCCTATAAGATTACAATACCATATTTTTACTTTTTCTATATTTAGATATGTTTAGACACACAAATACTTGCCATTGTGTTACAGTCGCCTAGGGTATTCAGTACAGTGACATGTTGTACAGGTTTGTAGCCTAGCAGCCATGTAACTACGTGTGTAGAAGGCTGTGCCATCTAGCTTTGCTTAAGTACACTCTATGACCTTCACACAACCACGAAATCACCTATCAACACACTTCTCAGAACATATCCCTCTCCGTAAGCAACAAATGACTGTATATATTACATTTCATACTTTAAAAATGTGTGTGTATGTATTATACAATATCTTAATGGGGAAAACAGTTAGGGTCAGCCTCCCTAAGCTAGTTTTATTTTCCAATGTTTTCTCTCCATCTTTGCCCTATAGGATACTTAAGAGCTCCAGATTTTTCTCATAATGGCTTCCAAACAATAGGAGTGGGAGATTCTGGTTCAGAAGATAGAGTGGGATAGTCATCTGGGTGCATGGGGTAGGTCGTGTGGTCAGTGTTTTTAAGTAGGAAAGCTGTTTAATTATAACAGAGTAGAAAGAGAAGCTGTTTACCCACTCAGAAATCCCCACAAAGAGGAGGAGGGTTAATTTAATTTTTACCCAGTTTGTTTATATACTGCAACATGCTGGTAAAATAGGAGAGTGTGATCTATAGGTGTGGAGCACGGACATGACAGCCACCTCCGTACAAGGACGCGTGACCCCACCACGTGTAGTGGGGCGGGGGCTGCCGACTCTCTCTGCCCTCTGCTCCTTGGCCTCCTCTTTCCTAAGCCGGATCACATTCGGTCGTCGTTTAGTTACTTTGAGAGACCCAGACAGAATGTCTTGGCACACCACAAGATTCCCACGTCAGTAAATATTACCTTAAGATGACAGGATTAGTTGAACAAGAATGGAGCAAACTGACCTGACACCAACTTCAGTTTATTGGAGAAGAATTCCCGCTGGGCCTGGTAGTGGCCAAGCAAACCCAACATCGTGCCTGTAAACGGGGTGCTAGGGGAAAGACTGGAACCACAAAACGGTGACAGAGGGTTATAGAAGAATTGACTAGATGCCACATTTCTCTCCATAAAACCTCCCCCTATAAACAGCTTTTTCTTGGCGTGGAGGAGACTCTGCCTGCGGGACACCTAGTGCATTTTGATAGTGATCATGGGAAAATCCTGAGGTCAGTTCTACTTTATTTTTAAAGGGTTCTGGAGGTGGTGAAGATTGCTAGCAGTTTTTGCTCTGAAAACACATGAAAAACATAAAAAAAAAAAAACCCAAATGAATGTGTATAGTGTTTCTTCTGAACCAGCTTCATTCATAGGCAGTGAAGTAAATATCTTTCACCAAGAATTTTTTTTTTTTTCTGGCTTCTTTGGGGCCTAAAAATCCACTATTAAAGACTTGTAGTTTGGGGTTAATCTTTTCGGTTATGCTTTGTTGTCTTCTTTCAGAGACTAAATGCATCTAAGAGGGAAACTTTATTAAGAGTCCTGGCTTCAAGGATCACATCTGACTTGTATTCATTAACTCAGCAGAAAGCTATCGCATACCTGCTGTGTGTCAGGCATTTCACTAGCAGTGAGGGTGAAAAGTGACCATGTAAGGTTCCTGCCCTCAAGATGCTTTCAGTCTTTTCATTCTGAGCTTTAGCTGCTCTAGGAACATGCATTTCCAGCTACCAGTGCTATGGACTTTGAGGGCCCATAAAACGTATCCTCTTTTCTTACAAAATTGCCATACTTTACCCCTTTCTCAGGTCCATTCATGGAACCACCATGTCCCCAGGCAATGGAACTTCTGACAACTTGACTCCAAATCCATCTTTCTCTTCGCAACAGGAAAAGTCAAGGTCACAAAGAGTACACCCAATTGTTCTCTAGTCATGTGTGATAATTTGCTTCCCGTTATACAAGGACCAAGATCACTTTTGGCTTTTTTACATCCTTCTAGACCAGAGGTTCTTCAACTGCAGATTCCTAAGGTGAATGAATCTGATTAAGTTCAAATTTGAGAACCACCATTGTGTCTCAAATTTTAATGTGTTTACAAGCCACACAGGAATTATGTTCATGTGAGAATTCCAGTGTAGTCGGTCTGAGACTCTGCACTTTGAACAAGTCTGCAAATAAAGCCAGTTCTTTGGCTTCATTCATAGGCAGTGAAGTAAATATCTTTCACCAAGAATCTTTTTTTTTGGCCAACGAAAGCAATCCTGTAGTCCCCATCTGAAGGCCAACGAAAGCAATCCTGTAGTCCCCATCACAGGGCCATAGACATACAATGAATATTTAGTAATTTCCATAAAAAGCATCCTAATGTGAATTAGTTTATACAAGTGTGCCCACAACTGAGAGAAAATGATATTAGAATAGATGAGGATAGCAAAGGAAGATAAAATTTACGTATGTAACAGTTTTAAACAAGGCCTACCTAAACCCTCAATTTGAAACATTTTAAAAGTCTTATTTTCCAATTTCTTTTATATATCTTTTCCTAAATATCCTTGTAAGCATAAACTAATATGCTAATCTCATCTTTGAAAAAAGTACATGTATGGGATTTATCATAATGCTAGTTACATATTTAACATATGCTCGTTCAATTGAGTTCCTTTTTTTTTTTTATTGAGTCATAGCTGTGTACAATAATTCAGTCAAGGAATACAGTGTGTGGGCTTCACATACAATCGGAGATATTTTTATCAACCTGATTGATATAACGTTCATGATATTTTCTCATTTACTATGTGAAAACATTTTTGATCCGTATTTAGAAGTTTTGGGGCTCAGATTGAGTCACTGCTTATGCCCCTTCTTAGCTGAAAAAGACATAGGAAAAGTTTGCATGACTTAGCATTAACCCAGATAGCACATATGGAAAACCACATACCTGTGTAAATTTCACAATGTTTTCTTTCTTAGACCATCAACAAAGTGCTGGTCCAGTATGCTGCAATTGTATCAAGTGATTTCAGTTCCTATTGTGATAAGGAAAACGTGGTAAGTAAAAATGTCTCTACTCCCAAGTATTTCTCAGTTGAGATTTACTTCTTCAAGCTGTGAGTAAGCAAGAGAAATTGTTTATTTTCTATTTTCATATAGAGTGATTAAAAAATAGAGATCTCAAGGAATGGTTTGCAAACTTCTCTAGTAATCTTGAGCTGGTTTTAATCACAGGAAGGTCAATTATCTTGATGTAGCCAATTTGTAGCTTTCCATATTGATAAGGAAGAAGACTATGAAAATCCATATATTCATAAAATATGAAACGTGAGGATTGGAAAGTTAAAAACTAGATGAGTATTGGCACCAACTAGTTTTGTTTTGGCACCGATACTAAAATTGGGATAATTTAGTCTTTCAGTTTTCAGATGAATTGAGAAAGATGGTTAATGTATTGAATGATGCTGATTTCTACTCTGAATTATTAATTTAGCCCTTTTTCACGATTAGGGAAATATTTATCAAATCCAAATGAGTGTTACAAGTTAATAAAAGTTGCAAAAAAAGAGGCAAGAAAAACTGAAGTTATTTGGAATGTAGTCAGTGTTATTTTATGATGAAAGGTGGAAGCTTTGCTATTCAATTAGTAATATTAGTAGAAATATGTTGGCAACATTGTAGGAATTTTAAAAAATAGCAGCACTGAAAAACCGAGTGGTTAAAAAATAAGTACAGTATTTTCTTAGGAGAAAAAGTAGTCTCCTCTCCTCTCAAAAAAAAAAAAAAAAATCAATTCTATCAATTCTATTAGTAATTCTGCAAGAATGCTAAAGAAAGCCACTAGTCTTCTCCCTGAAACCTCATTGACCTCTTGCTGACAGTTCATTAAGTCAGTCCTAATGATTCTTCAGAATTCCAAAAGATGCCTCTTTCTCATAAATTAACATGCTCCCAGAAATTTTGTTAGAACGTCCAGACATCTCAGCAGTGGTTTCTAATTGCCATTGATTATAAATATTCTAAAAGCAAGAGAGGTACTTATTTCTTGAAAGCATATATTCCTAATTAAATGACAATGCACGTCTAAACTGTTACTTAGAAAATCCAAAGAGCGCCTGATAATTTCGGAAAAAATTCTATTTATATAATGATGGTTAAATTGCAGATTTTGAAAGGTGGTCATGAACTACTAAAGCTGATTCCTGCCCCCTTCAGAAAGGAAACATAGCTTGAAAAAGTCTCTAGAGACTTCCACTTTATGTATTAACCTTCTATGTTATATTTTATTTTCAAAAAATAAAGATGAAAATTATAAATCAGTCATTGTTCTTTTATTCAATGCACTTTTTCAGTATGTTTTATACTTTCAAAATTTAAATTTTTATAAAGAGGGAAAAAAGCCCTTGCATACATTATAGTACTAGAACATTCTGTTTCTTCCCTCAGTGCCTTTCTTCCATAATTACTCATGTCTTGATTAGCCTTATACTTTGTTGCTTAAATGCCACGTACCATTTTATAAAAGAATATCACTTAGCTATTTGGTTTATAATTTCAGCTGAGACAAGCTGAAGTGCTTTCGTATATTTGCGTGAGTACATATAACTACTATTACAGATTTATCAACATTTCAGTATCAAGACCATTGAACCTTGTATACTAAACTTTCTCGATGAATCTATTTCATCTGAAAATTGAACTAGAAACTTCTAAAGATGGCTGTCATTCAAGATTTGACCATGACATTTGATTTCTCCTTGGCCAGAATCAAATACCAGAGTTAAATAAAATGTTCATATCAGAATAATATTTTTCTACTGTGACATTTTAAATTGGAAATGGGTTCAAATATTTTCAACCATTTTACCCCACATGTCAAAATATAAAAAAGTATCACTATTGAAATCAGAATTACTTTATATTGAATAATTTTTAAATCTTTTTCAGCTTAGAAATACTTTAGCCATGTAGAAATTTCCCCAGTATGAACAGAACTAACTTTCATACTCCTCTCATTTCAGGTCCCTAAATTTGTTCTAGAATGAGACAAAATGAAATGCATATTTTTAGGAAAAAAAAAAGGTCAAAATGTACAAATAAGAGATACAACGTCAAACAGAAGTGATTTTATCCTATTAAACTCTTCAATACAATATTTCTAAATTAGTTACTATTCCTTTTGCTATAGGCTTCTTTTTTTTTTCTTTTTTCTGTTTAAAGTAATAGCTGGTTTATGATTAAATTAAGGTAGAATGTGTAATCTAGATCTCAGTAGTGATTTGACAAATTGATTCAATAAAATTGAACTGTGAACATTTCAAGGTCAGGGAAAGCTTTAGTCCCATATTTATCTCCCCTCAGATAACAACATCTCTTTTTTCCTCTGTAGCCTTACTTGGGGTCAATAGCAATCCATGTCAAGTGAGCCCAACTGCCTGTGTTCAGTTTGTCCTTAGTAGCTCTTTTTCATCAGAAAAGGCCATATTAAAGAAGTTTGGCAGTGGTCTTTATAAAGTTACCACTAGAGTCCTGTTAAATATGTCAACAAAGAGAAGCTTAAAGGCTAATATCAAATAATCATGGAAGATTCTACCCTGCAAATTTAGACTCATGGGAACCAAGGGTCTAACCAAGAAACTTTTCATCCATGTAGTCTCCCTGCTTCTCATTATAAGTCACAGTCTTACTTTGATTTTGGATTTCTCTCTAGTAGGATTGCCCAAATTCAAAGTATACCTGCAATTAAAAAGAAATAAAACCCAGTAACCCTATTTATTTATGAAAAAAAAAAAAAAAACAGTTCATTGGCTTAGTCTGTAGACTTTGAGTCAAGGTGATGAATGTCCTGAAAACTTGATCATACCTGCTTGTCAATCATGGCTAGGGATCAGAATTGTTTGTGAAGCGTTCTGATTCAGCTTACTAGATCGGAATCTCTGGGTGATAAATGTCACACACCTGGGTGAAAAAAATAAAAGTTAATCAACTGGAATCAAGGGAACAGAATTTGAAATTGTTTTCATAAATGGAAGTTGTTAGGATGTGGTCATTTCAAGCGTCAACTAGAAAGTTTTTCAAAGATCAGTAACATGGAAAGCAATAATAAAACCTTTCCACTGATGGGAGCTGGCGTCTCCCTTGACATCTCACGAGTCCTTTGCATGACTTTCTGGCTCACCGTTGGCTTATTTCCCAGCAACTTGGAAGACACATACTTTCCTTTCTTTGCTTGTGTTTTCATCCTCCTGGCTCTCAGAAATCAATGCCAGCAAATAGTAAAGACTCTGTGACTATTCCGAATTCTGTTTTCCAATTATAAACTAATTATTCTAAGTTCACATCTAGCCCTGTCACCAAGCTTTGCATTTTGTTATTTTTGTATTTCTGCCTCCTTGGAAACAAGTTGAGAAACATTTTTAAGCATGTATTACGTGTAAAGTGCTGTATCTGTGAATAAGAAAAGCAGAAAAAGGCACAGAACCCCATGCAGTGTATTGAAGCTTAGCTGGGACGACAGTGAAAAGCAACTCAACCAATAAGTAATATAAAACAAATACCAAGTGAGGGATAAAAATCAAATCTAGGAACAGGAAAGCTCCAATCTGAACGATACATATAAAGCAAAGATGAAAATGAGAAGGGATACATGGATTAGAGCCAGAAACGACAGGCCTAGAATACCAACATATGGTCTTTATCTATAGCCAAAGAATGAATATAAAGGTATTTTTTTAAAAAAAATTCTCTTGGATTTAAAATATTCAGATGGTGTTTCAGTATTTAGATAGTGAAATAATGGTAGTTCTTCATAAAATATATCTATGAAAATAATATAGTTAATGTTTGTGTGAAATGCTACCATGTTAAAGATAAAAAATCTTAAGTAGCAAGTCTGCAACGGTTTTTTGTCTGAGTGTGTTATTAAATTTTAATTCCCCAAAGTGGCATTACATTTTTCCCTCTCCATGCTTAGCTGTTAACAACCATAATATTGAAATTTGCAGAAATGGCAGTGGTAGTCAGTAATTACCGCTTTTAAGTTAAACTCATTCAGTAATTTAATTTATAAATATTACTGACAATATCCTTCTTTTTTTTATTTAAAGGCCTGTATCTTGATGAACAATATTCAACAATTACGAGTCCAGCTGGAAAAAGTGTTTGAATCCATGGGAGGAAAAGAGGTGGGCGTGTCTTTATGCCTACATTTGTATAATACCTACTTAGAGAACATTAGCAGTGTAGCGCTAGCTGTAGAAAGTGTCTTAATCAAGTTTTAACATGGCTTAGCTAAAAACAGAAAATGATGATAATCTAAAATCCCATGAATAACTAAAATGACTATTGCCAACAGCAGACTACTTTAGCAAATATAAAGTATAAATGGGGGGAGTAAGATAACCAGTAGCCTTCTGTTGTGTGTGTGTGTGTATAATCAAGTGTATGTAAGTATATATGCTAATGAGATACAAAGTTCTACAAATTGTGAATGTCTTTTACTGTCTTGTCAAATGTCAGGTTGATACCAATATTGTTCTGAAATAGGCTTTGTGGTACTAGTGGCTTTTTATGTATTAGTAATTTATTTTTCACCTCAAATAAGTTCTGTCAAAAATGTGTTGTGTGCTGTGTCTGTAATGTGTCATGTCTTTGTCCAACATCTTTGCTTGCAATTCTCCGAGCAGAAGAAGGAAGGAGAAAGATTCTCTTATGAGGTTTGTGATAGTAAGCATCTTACCCTTTTCCTGGCTGTTTACTGACACACACACCTAAAGACCATTGCAATTCTTATTTAGTCCCATTTGCTTGTTTGGAACAGACAGACAGTGAAATACCACCTGTGCACCTGCCTCTCTCTGCCTGCCAGAGTCTGTTCTTTCACAAACTGATGTGAGCATCTGGGGATCGAGGAATGAAGAAGGTGCCAAGAGGAGAGCCATAAAACACCTTGCCCCCAGGAAACAGTCCTAAGGGTGGCTATGTTAATAATATGTGTATAGGTATTTCTGTTTAAGATTTGTTTACATTGTTCCTTTCTATGATAAAGGATCTGAGAGGTTTGTAAAGCTAGGCTGGATTTCAAAACAAAGATCCTTTCTTATTTCTTCATTTATGAGGCTATAAATGCTTCTTTTGAGATTGGCCTCTTCACATAGGATTTTGCTCTAAACTCCAGTGAAAGATTTATACATTTCCCCCAATGTCTGTTTCCTTGTCAGTCTTTTGAAAAAGTCTTGCTATGTAGCATCCCTCAAATGAGAAGCACCAGGATATATGTGTGATGGTGCAATACTTTTTTAAAAAAATGAACTTTTTTAGGAGCTATGCTTCCATTGCAATCTCAGCTTAATTTATATAAAATAGGGCTTCATTCCCTAAAAGTATGTTAATGCTTTTCGCAAGGTTTGAGAACATCAATCTCATTTTTAAATTCTTCTGCTGAATTAGATGAATACAAGCCATTGGGGATCATCACTTGAGATTTCCTTGTTAATTTTAGTGATATTTTATATTAAGACTTCAAGTCCACTTACTGTTTAAAAAAGGAGTGAAGAAATTATTGATTTCTTGTGGGAAATACTATCTCCTTTCAGTGAATTTTAAAGACCACATATCACTTAAGAATACATTATATTTAAAATGTCATATTTATAGACATTTATCCTTATGCTGCTACTATTTCATTACTGTTCTGTGTTTGAAATTTAGTGTGAATAATATATGGCTGAACTGAATTTAACCAGACAAATTAGACCTATACTTAAAGGAAATTGTATTGGCTAAGCTACCTACTAACTAAAGATATTGTGGGCTGGCTTGTTTACCAAGCAAAACTGGACTCCTTATTTCAGATAAAATTGCTAGTTTTAAATGTGAAGGTTTCATATAGTAGTTTTAATTTTAAATGTACGAGTAAACCACAGAACTCTTCTTCTGACTGGTGAAAATAATGAAAACAGAAATATTATACTAAGTTGGTGCCTTTTGCCTTTATAACTCTTGCAAGGTCTATTTGCTAAACTTCTCCAACATAATTTGAAGGGAAAATGAAATAAACAAGTATAATGAAATTAATGCCTAGCTTCTAACAAAGTAATCTGTCCAAGAGAGAGCATTGATCCTAACTCCTTTCTTTTCCTACATTTAAATATTTTTTCATCTCCTTCCTCCCTCTCTTTACCCTCTTCTTGCTTCTACTATCTCTTTTATATATTGTTCTATGCATAATTCTTTTCTCTTATCCCCTTTCATTTTCATCTCTCATCTTTAATTGCTAAGGACATGCTTTAGGCAGGCCTAGTCAGCATTGGTAAATAGATTATCAGGAGGAAGAAAGACCCGAATCCCAGTCTGAGTGTAACGTGCATATTCCCAGGCAGAAATAAGATTAATTAATACAGAACTATGTTATAGTTGCTGGTTGCTATACTCGGCCTTCTCTAGGCAGCAGCATTTCCAAATAATTGGCTGAGTTTTTCTAATACAGTTTTCTATACTGCAGATATGACAATATCTGAAAGGATTCTTCAACTTGATGCTTTTGTAAAGATGAAAAGGAATTTGATTGGAAATAATTCATCCTTAGATATGAGAAATAAATACAGCACTTAGTACAGACATGTTCAATGGTTTTTAAAGCTTATACATGGGTTGTACTAATGCCAATTCCGAGTTGTTTTTTTTGTTGTTGTTGTTTTGTTTTTTTCTCACAGTGGAAGTGGTTATAAAGCCTTAACTAGTATTGCTAAGGACCTTTCCAACCTAGTCCTTTTTCTTCTTCTTTTAAGAGTATCTTATTCTTTTGGCCCTGCCATCTGTGCTAGGTTGTGCACTTCTTGATACAAAAATTAAATAGTAAATGATTGCTTGTGAGTTTGCTCAAAATAGTTTTTAATACCACGTGTTCACTAGTTGGCTTCCAACAACAGCACTGCTTGCCTCTAACACTGTCTGCAAGGTGGCTGCTTGCAGGCTTGATTGCATGATGCTCAAGCTCTCTGCTGCTTTAGCCTGATCACTATGTTGTGGGGACGTTGCTCTTTCTTTACAGGGCCAGCCTTTTTTCCCTCCGAAAACAGAAGGAGTGTTTAGAAGTTCTTGTGATAGAAAACCCTGCTTTCTCTATAGAGTCCAGGATGGAAACAGGGCTTACCACAGTAGCAATGTTGGGATTATGTTGTTGACAATGGCTCCAAAAGCAATCACTTAAGCAATCTTGGTTAAACAACTATACATATCCTATGCTGTGGCCTGTGTCACATATTTCTTTTCTAATACCTTATTTAGGAAAAATTCAAAATATAAGAGAGTCACTCCTGCAGAGTGACTTTCCAACACCCTTCTCTACATACAGATCAAGAGATTGTTTTGGTATAACACTTCTAACTCTTCTAGAGAACATTAAAAACAAAATCTCCCAAAACCACGAAGAAATACTAACTTTTAGGAATGAGGACCAGAGTCTGTTTTTTTTTCTTTCTTTGTTTTTTTTTGGGGGAAAAAAAGCACCTCAAGTGATTTTTTAATGTGTAATCTTTTAATTTTTTAATGTGTAAAATAGATAAAATAGCCAACCCATGTTATGGACTTGCTTGAGCCAGAAGTTAAATGATTCTCACCACCATCTTTACACTACATGACCTGATTCTTTATGATACAATAACAGCAAAATTATTGTAAGATGCCATGTAATAATTTTATTCTTTGGTATATGATTATTTTATTATCCTACAGTAGCTCAAATAGCTCAAAAATGAAACGTATTTTATCTTATGTTATTTTAGTACCATAGTTATTTTATGAATATAATTCAGGGTATATCAATTGCAAGTAAATACTTAGTCTATGTTCATTTTGTAACAAAAACATACTGTTACATCCCATGGAGAAAATTTATTTACATGTCCTTGATCTGTAATCTAATTTGTGCAAGTATACTAAGAGGAAACCTAATCAAAAATTTAATTTCTTTTCAGGAAGTGATAAGATAGTTATGAAACTATATTATGTTGCTGTAATTGATTTAGAAGATGCATTATTTCTTTAATGATCATATTGGTAAAATCAGTTTAAATGGTAGAATCTGTAGTTATCCATAGCCTGCTAACTATTAACAGTATTTCAAATTCTAGTTAGACATTTTGAAGACATTTAGGGGAAAGGGAGGTTGTTTGTTCAGCTAAATTCTTTAATTCTGCTGACCACGAGCCAGACAAATTAGGTACAATGATAATGCTATTTTTATTGATTTGTCTCAAAAAAGGATTGAATCTTCTGACTCATCTCATAGTGGTAAAATCTCACTATGAGAGTTACTCTTACATATGTCCAGGCTACATAGGGCCAAGGAATCTGGATGGTAAAAATGTGTCCTAAGAGTGTATATATTTTTAATGAGCAATTGAATTATTCTTTTGTTTTCTAGACACATGTCTATATTATTTTTAATTTTTAATGGTTGATTTGATGTATCAATTAGAAATTCCATCTGATTTCCCAAAGGTGTATGTATGTAGCTCATTGAAACTCTATGAGCCATAAGGACTCAGTCATTAGCTAGGAAAGTCCAAACCAAAAAGGAAAGAATGAGCCTGCCTCCATTATTTTTCACTTGACTCTATCCTCTCAACTTTATACATACTGAAGCAACATGGAATTGAAAATTACTGCCTTAAAGGAAGTAGTACTCCATGCCAGTAGTTCTTGCACTTCAACATATATCAGAACTAGCTGGTGAGCTTATTAAAACACACATTTCTGAACTTTATGCCCAGAGTGATTGATTCAGTAGGTCTGGATCAAGGCCCAGAGATTTTCCTTTATAAGAAATTCCTAAGTGATGCTGTTTGGTCTGGGACCACACTTTGGGAATTATTGCTGTATTCTTTTAGAAAAGAAACCAGGTAATTGGAAAATAGCCTAGAATACCCCATTGTCTTAACTTGAGCTACTCCTCCTAACCTGACTTCTTTCTGTGTTTTGAGTCTTAAAGATGCATAGGATTCAATATGTATGAATGGACATGGGCGTAGCATGCAATAAAGTAGGGAATATTCATATTAAATATTCATATCAATAATCCCAAAATATAGGTAGTAATTTTGCAGTCATATACAAAAGTCCAACATTTTGTTTTAACATTCTGGACTTTATACTTACATATAATTGTATCAAACTTTACGCTGAGGTTTTGATCTGTCTCACCTTTTCTCTTTATTGTCAATAGATATGTTACTATTTAATAAACTAATGAGAATCAACAATCTGTTGTTTTTTTCTCTTTTACAGTAATTACAAAATAAATTATAGAGTAAGTTAAATTATAAAATAATATCAGAATAGATAATAAAATAATTTTAACCAGTTATATCATTTTTTTTAGTGCTTAAAATGTCTTTTAAAGCAGTGTCAAAGTTCTCTCTGCTTAATTTAAGAATTTGTTGTGGGCTACGTATATTTGCTTTATCTGCAGAAAGGCAGGAATTGAAGTAGGAAATAAGGTACTTAAAAAATGCCTTTGACTTCATATGTTTGTTAGCCATTCATCTGTCTTCCTCAGAGACATGTCTGTTGCCCAGTGATAGACGGGATTGTTTGCTCTTTTGTTGTTGATTAGTTTGAGTTCTCTATAGACTTCATGGAACTTACAAATAGCAAGAGTCCTTGTAAAACAACCATTAGCGCAGAGATACTTTTTAGCACCTAATGAAAGATACTTGGAAGCCAGATGGTACATGTCTGCCTGAGCCACTCTAAGCATCTCTTTCCCTTGGGGCTGCTGTATGAAAAACAGAGGTCAGAGAACACTGAACACCAGGCAGAATTTACTCCTTCATTAATTCGTTCAACAAACATTTATTTGCCTGGCACCTATAATGAGCTGTAAATTTTACCAGGCACCAGAGAGATAATATTTACTAAGACGCAGACCCCACCCTCAAAGAACATCAAGGTCATTAAGAGGAGTCAGAGCAATTAGAGAGATAAGGTTTGGGGGAGAAAAGAAACAATCCTTTCTAAACCTGAAGCTATCCCTCAAATGAAAGTTATAATTAAATCAACTCCTACCTTTAGCCTCTTAGTATGTAGATAAAGCTCAAAAATGAGACCTCATGTGACTGACTTCAGTAAAAGTAATCCGTGATTTTCTGTTTCATAGTACTGGGTAACAAGGAGACTTGAGTATTTGAAGTGCTGGCTTTTGATTTTGGCAGCATGCAAATATTGCCTGGTTTCTTTCTCCTCTTAACCATCTCTGCGATTAGAGTTAACAAATTGGACTTAATAGAAAATTAAAAGAATAAAGAGGGCCAGAAAGGCAAATTGCATTGAGAGGATTTAATAAACAAGATTAAGAATCCAGCACTACTACTGTATTGAGTCCAGCTAACTGCTTATGCTGTAAAATTTGTGAAATTAAGAAAAGGTGCAACTGAGGAGGTTGCGAGGTTTCTGTGCTGGCAACCCACATCCAGGTGAAACGCAGGCTCAGCCCGGTGCTGCTTGTTAACCTCATTCCCAGGAGCTTTGGGAGAGCTCACAGGGTCGCTCACATGCTGCCACATCTCTTTTTATACTAACCTCTCTTTGAACCTTAAGAAAACTTGAGGAGAGAATATATATGCCACAGCCAGGAAGGAAAGAAATAGAGTTTCACTGCCTTCTTCCATAATAAATCCTCTTTGCTATCTTGTGATTGCTTATTCCTGGCCTAAAACCCTAAGTCAATGGAATCACTAGGAAAACTGAACCTATGTAGCCCAGTGCATCTTCCTCTTCTCCTGCTGGGCCGAGTAGTCCTGAAGCACTTTGCGCTAACAGCTCCCTGAGGCGTTCTGTCCTAGCACTTGACATTGACCAACAGGTACTGAATTCAGCTGACTGAGCAGGTATATTCTCGTTGTTGAACAGTGGTTCATTAGAGATGCAGGAATATGAACCAGCAGCCATACGGGAAAGACAGAGTCAGACAGGGGAAAAGGCAGTGTGTATAGAATGAAATTCTGAGCATAAAGCGTCTCCTTTCCTCTCTTTCTGAACTACCCCTACTCTGTCCAGTTTCACCGTTAGTCAGCCAGCACAGATGCAGTGAATAAGGCCTAGCTCCTTTCCAGACATGATTAACCTTGGGGAGGTTTGCTTTCTGACCATACATTTTCAGGAGAGAGTTTCTTCAGAGGAAACAGCCTCTAAGAGCTCTGTTCCTCAATCCCCATGTGATCCCCAAAATAAGGCACCTTATTTGGGCCTTAGTTTTACCCACCTGGAAAAAAGAGAATGTTTAACTATGGGATTTCTGAATATTGTTCTTCTTCTGAAATCATGAGGTTATAAGGATAAGAACCTTGTTAGCAATGTACAAAGTAAAGGGTTAGCATATTTGGTGTAGCTGAAAAAGGGAAACACCGTTCAAACTAGGAGAAAAAGATCAGACTTGAAGGTGTAACTAAACAAAAAGTCATTCCAGAGAAATAGAAAAATCCAAAATTTTCTCCATACTTTCTCACTTGAAACTACATGCAGTGGATTATAAAATATAAGACAATCAATCTTCCCCCACCCCTTCTGTTGGCCAGGCTGAAAAACACAACATATGTCAAAGGCATTTAGTTGTCTTGAAACACAATGACAGGTTCTTTCATTAGGATGGACGACAGCTACTGGTGTTCAAGGTTTGAAACCAAGAAGTTAGGAGCTTGAATTTATAGCATAACATTCATGCAATGATGAAGGGGATAAAGAGAATACATTGTCTGTCTCTGAAAATGATCGTGTAAGTTTTTGGAGAGGAATATAAAAAAGAAATGAAAAGCAGGTGTGGCACAGTTAGAGCTGGGGCACATCTGTTTGCAAGAGAGAGGACCATGTATTCTTTTCTTTCTAACCACACACACCAGCGTCCACGCTGACACAATACAAAGTGGGCATTTCTGGGGCTGTGCCCTACTGCTGGATTTACTAGGGAACTTTCACTGATTTCCCAACCACATGTTTTAAGTTGAACTAGACATTACAAGGTGAATAGATTCTGGTCCGATAGAAGGATTGGAGAAGAAGGATCTTTTCAAAAGAGAAGAAATAGCAAGAGTACAGGTAAGATTGTGTGAGAAATTGCTTCCAGCACTTTCCTAGTTGAAAGTCAGTGTGAAGGGTAATCAAGTGCCATGTTCCTATTTGGGTTTTATGAAAACAACTCTGGGAACAGTTAAAAGGAAAGAGAAAACAGGAAATAAGAACACAACTTGGAGATGATTGCAGTACCTTAGAGGAGAAAAACACTGCATCAGGCATGAGTAGGAAAGGTCAGAAAACATTTCAAAGATATCACCCATCGTATTTAATACCCAAGATAGAAGTCAGAGATGACTTTCACATTTCGGCCTTAAAGAATTAGAGGCTATTAACCAAATCAGACAAAATGAGAAGGGACATAAATAAATTACCCTTTGGCAGGTAATGAGTTTAGTTTTGGATATGCTGCGATTGAGGTATGTGTGGCCCATCAAAGTGGAAGAGTGTAGCAGGCCCTTTGGCATACAGACATGATGTCCAGGCATGCTGCTAAGACCACAGATAACAGATTGAGGGCCACGAGCACGTGGGCGGTAGTTGAAGCCATAAGTGTGCACATGATTGCTCAAGGAGAATATGGAATACAAAGAAAACTAGAAAAGGAAAAATGAAGGACTAAAGCTGAAGGGGTCCACAGAGGAAGAAAAGTCAACCAAAGAGACAGATAAATCATGGGCAGCTATGGAAGCAATGAAATAGCTTGAGAAGGAAACAGCAGCATGATATCAGGTCCATTGTTTGGCATCCTTCTTGAGTTTCTCTTTTTTATACTACATCTTTCTTTAATTATTTTTACTCCCCAAAGTGAGCTTTAGCCCATCCTCTTCTTTTCAGTAGTAGACCAGTCTGAGTAAGAACCAAAGATGGCAATAGTAGGAAATTCAATCTCTGAAGCCTCGGAGGAAGACTGACTTAGATTTCAATTTCAGAGCATAGTTCCGATTGTCCTTTACATGAATTTCTCTCTGCTTGATATAATACATCTATGTATTATTAAACTTTGTGGGTTTTTTTGACAACTTATAACAATGCAATTAGCTAACAATATAAAACCATCTAAAATGCTTGGTAAAGTATGTGTTGATCCTTCACTTTAATCATAAAAATAAACGCTGCTAACACATCGGTGTGTCCATTTTTTGTGTTTGTTTATAATACAAGCGGTTTTATAATATTGAGTAACACTATTTTGAGAACAAACCAAATAAAAAGAAAAGTTGAAGTTTGTATTATAAGAACAAGCATTAAAAATAAATTATCTTGATTTAGTTACTTTTGTTTTGCCCCCAGATTTGCTCAAAAGCTTAGACCCACGCTATAAATAGTTGAATATGTACAGAAAAAAATAAAAATAAAATTTGAAACTTGGAATCTTGAACTTTAAGTTTCAAATTAGCATCCAGGAAAAACTGGCCTATCCACTCCAAAGAAACTTGAGAGGGCTTGACCCAATCACTTTGAATTCTAAAGTTGGGAAAATATGAAAATCCCCTCAAACAAGGGACAACTCAAAACTTAATTTTTAACTGCAATCAAATTACTTTTGCTGGACCTATTTATTTATAAGAACAAATATATTTAAAGAGTGGAATATATTTAGAAGCAACACATGTGTTCAAGTAATATGTAACATGTTAGCCTTTCTTAATTAGGAAATTATCATGTTCTGGGGAATATTTTTGTCATGCTTTGCATCCCATTGCTGTAACCAACTAAGGCTTTGTTCTGCAGTTCTTATTTGTGTGCATGCCATGCATTTCAATGATTTTTTTCATATATATGAATCCTCCTTGGTTTCTTTACAATTTCCTAAATGTTTGCATTTGATTTCAAAGACAAATAAAGAAGAGTAAAAAGAGTATGTAGGTATTGTCCCACGTGACCGTATAATCATCACAATTCTTATCAATAAAACAAAGGCTTGTTTGGTCAAAATTCCAAAGTAATACTGCTTACGGTCTCTCTGCAGCTAGATCCCGAAGCCAGTAATATTCTAAAAGAGCTTCAAGTTCAACTCAGTGGGGTTCTGGATGAGCTCAGTGTCACTTATGGTGAAAGGTAAGTGGCCTCAGTAGTAATTATCAAACCGTGCTGGGTTTCAGCTCATAAATTCATGCCTTCACCATTTAACATCAACTCTCAATCTAAGCATTATTTTCTCTGAAAAGTCTTCATGAGCCCATCGTCTGATAGTCGACTCTTGCACCCCCTGCAACCCTGTGCATCCTTCCACTGGGTGGCGTTTACAGCACTGTGCTCCGAGTTTTGTTTCACTTGCCCCCTTCCTTCGCTTCTCTATATCCTCCTCCAGGCCAGAAACTGTATCTCTTATATAACTGCAATTCTAATGCTTAGAACTTAGCAGTTTGCTACCGAAAGGATGAAGAGAAGGAAGGAGGGAGGGAGAAAAATTTCACATACACAAGAAGTCTGAGTTGTGTTCATGCCACACACATCAACATGGTTGCACTTTAGAATAACTGAGCACCTGACCCTATACCAAATAAAGTCAGAATTCTTGCTCTTAGGGCATAGAAATCTCCATGGGCAGGAGTTTGGGAACCACTGACATATCTGTGCTTATTTTTCTGTGGAATGGTCCTGAAGAAAGAGATGTTCACCTTCTTTCAAAATCACCTTCATTTTGGTCCTTTAGGAAAAAAGCTTTCATCTCAGCATCACATGTTAAAGTACATAGAAAAGCTAACGCATCTTTGAAGACGTTCATTAATTTAATATTGAATTTGCTTTAAATGTAAGTTCAATAAATGTTGCTGTATTATTTTCAACTATGTGCTCAAATGAGACTATAAAGATCGCTCTTATGGTGGGAGTTATCTCTTTGAACATGACCTATCACTTATTGTTCTGTTTTAGAAAGATACACAATTAATAAAGGTTTAGTGCAGTGATTTTCAACTGCTGTGCTGTGGCACACTGGTGTGCTGTGAGAGAATCTTAGGAGTGCTGCGAAAATTTTTAAAGATCGTTCATTAAATTATTTTTGAAAGGAATTCAAAGCTCAGTAAGTATATTCTTCTTCCTACTCTTTTTTTTTAACAACATAATTTAAATATTCCATGGAAGTTGAACTACAGGTGCAAGTGTCCTGGGCGATAAAAAAGTTGAAAAATACTGATTTAGTGATGAGTTATATGCTACTTATCTACTATCTACTTATCTACTATCTATATCAGAAAGAATAAAAGGAAAAATACCCTGGAAGCATTCTTTTTTTTTCTCAGATACAGGAATGAAGCTGCCTTCATTATCAGAGGTGTGTCCACACCTCCCTTATGCCAAGTGCATTGTCTCTGTGGAGTCTGCCTTCTGCACACAGGTGCTAAGCCAGAGAAGCCTTGCCGTACCGAGTTGAGGGTAGTTGCTCTGCCTCTGCTCTGTGTTGTTGTGTGTACCTGACTTGGATGATCCTGCTGCTTTAGATGGCAAGGAGAAACGTGAAGGTTCTGCTTGCCCAAGCCAGTGAGATGTGGGGCTCACTGGCTCTGACATGGGGGGACACTTAGTGACAGGGCCTTTGCTCAGACAGTGAAGCCTTGCCTCTCTTTTTTCTAGTTGAGAATTAGCCTGTGTTTAGCTGAAAGTCTATTGCCTTCAGATCAGCCGTCAATATTAGAGATTATTAGCAAAGTGAAGGGGAGAAAAAGTGGGCCAGGAAGAGCTAGAGGTATTTAGAACTTTATAGGAAATGAGATGACTAAACAGAAGAGAAACTAGAATATAAAGTACATTTAAATGACTGTAAAATACCCAAATCATCTTGATGAACGAGTGCTTTTTATTTTGTTTGGGGGAGGGAATATTCAGGTTGCAAAGGCTAAAATATGGATTCTGGTCAGATTTTAGTTATAAAAGAAGGAGTGATGCCCTTAGGGGGGCACTTGAAGTGCTTTATTCATATGAAGTCAGCGATTTTAGCCTAGATACTAAAACCCAGGGCTATCCAGGACCCATTCCTTCATTATTTTTTAAGTATAGGAAAAATCATAGTACGTGGTTCAGTTAGGGTTATTAGGATGATTGGAATAAATAGGCCACGTCATGCTTTCCTCACAAAAAGAATAAGGATTGCATCCTTATTGCTGTAGCTTTATTCCTCACACTATCGATCAGGCCAACGTCACATTCTTAGAGTAGCTCATGAAAAGTCCACAGTCATCAGTGTGATTGTGCTGCGAAGTCAAACTGTGAGATTTCAGTCTCAACATACCCTTCCTCGGGCTTTAAAATCAAGTGAATAATTAATTGTACAAATCCATATGATCTTGTGTTATTAAAACTCACAATTAGACAATTCTACTTGCAGCTGTTAGGATAGCTTTGCAGTAAGCTAGGGCTGAGCCAAACCCACATTTGAACTCAGGTGCCTGGGTTCCTGACATGGTCATGGGCACCCACCTAGGAACAGACACTGAGGAACAACACTTCAGTGATATCCTAACCATGTGCCCAAAGATGCTCAAACTTATAAAACTGAGGCTTCTCCTGACACACATATTTTATAGTTTTTTGTTTGTTTGTTTGTTTGTTTTGTTTTACTACATTCCTTTTACTGGTACTGTTCGTACCAGGGACTGGCCAGATTAAGTAAACAAAGAATTCAGAAATACTTTATGGGAATTATTCTGGGAGTGTTCGGCAATTTGGGTGCTCCCAAAATCTGTCATTATTTATTGGTGCTATTTTTGTTCAAGCCAAGTAATACTTTTTTAACCAAAAAAAAAAAAATGGATAGAAAAAGATTTTGAGGATAGGAAAAAATAGATAGAAAAAGAAATTGAAAGAGGCAAAGACTTTTCAGATGAGGTGCAGGCATTAGTTTGCTCCAGATTAATGCAAAAGGAGAATGTCATTTGCCACCATGCACTGAGAACCCTTCCTTCATAAACCTCATCCCATGCCCAGAACTGGCTTCTGGTTGGAATTTACAATATGAGTCTGTTCAGGAAAACTACTTTTCACATAACTGAAATATAAATGTCATGCCTTCTGTTCTTTTTATGTCCCTGCCCCAATGCATTGAAAAAGTAAGCAGCTATTTTAAAGGTGATTATTATTATAGGCCGCAGGATCACTGGATGACCCAATGTTAAATCAACTACAGGGTTTTCTAAAAGTTACCCCGAAAGTCACCAGACATAGGAAAAATAAGAAATTGTAGCTAAATGTACCTTTATTTGAAAAATTTTATAAAGTATTTACAAAATATTCTCTACATGTTAGCCACCTCTGTAAAATTTTGTCATAAATATTTTATTTAAAAAAGCTACATTTAATTTGGTGGGATCTCACATAATGTGTATAATGTAAGGGTACACTTCAAAATAACTAAGAGCAAATTATAAATGTCTCACCACAAAAAATAAGTAAGTGAGATGAGGGTTATGTTAATCAGTCTGATTTAAGCATTCTACATTGTATATCAAATCATCAAATTGTACACCATAAATGTATACAGTTATGCTTTAATAAAAAATAAATTTAAAAAAGGTATATTTAGCTACAATTTACCATTGTATGATGACTTTCGTGGCAACTTTGGGGTATTTTCCAATGTTATTTGCCTTTCTTATTGCCCCAAGTATCTACTGCCTTTAACTCTAACATAAACTCTACCCCCTTCTCCACTTTGCCCTCCATCCCTGCTGCCTCCCTCTTTTGCAACCACTACCTCCCAAAAGTCCAAGGGTAGCTCTAGCCAATTGAAAGCCAAATAGTATAGATTTAGATTCTCCTTATGAGAGCATGGAAGAGAATGTTCCTTTGAAGCAGATAAACATGCAGAGAGCCATAAAATGAGCCACATCCACAGGGGCCAGAGGAAATCCGAAGATCATGGAACCAAATACAAGTCATGCCCAGATAGGCAAGAATGGTGTTGTCAACAGGAAAGGAAACCAAAGAGAAATCAGGAGCTAAATATGGAGATAGGTCAAACATAGTGGCAGAAGTAGATTCATGCCTCAAATAAACGTTCAAAATTATAGACCAATCTATTGATAAATGTGCAATAAAAGGCCCAGGAACAATGAAAGTGCCCAAGTTGTGAAAATCTAAAATATATTGAGGATTTTCCATTTTAGGTGGTAAAACAAAAAAGTATAAGAATAAAATACTTAACAGGATAACCAAAATATTTCCATAACATAAATGCTAAAATAAAGGTCTTATATGTGCTATTAAGAACCAGAAGATGTGCCTGATTTGTTTATTGACGTTCTCGGCAACTTCAATGATAATTGGTGCATAGTAGTTATTTATTAATTATTTGTAGAATGTAGGCATGTATGAATGAATAAACAAATGTGCGTATTCTATTAATTCATAATGAAGCATTATGTAGTGATGATTCCTAAACTTCTGTATGAAAGTTGATGAATTCATGCATTTGGATAACTTCTTAAATAACATTAACTGTATAATCATTGTACAGAGAGGAAGGAGAAGAATGGAACTGACTTGACTACAGTGTGAAAATGAATTTTCTTCATCTTTATTATCATCCAGTGATTTGACCATTTTTCAAGCTTTCACTTATCTCAGTTCTTCTAAGTGTTTTTCTCTTGTCTTCTTGCATGTGTGTTATAATTATTCCTATTGTTGGAAACTATATGGTTATTGGATAAGAGATGTCAGGTGGGAGAAACTCATCAAACTTGCAAGAGGAAAGGCTACATAGGCAGTTGACTAAAACAGTCTGGCATTTGGGGTAAAAAATCAGGCCTGTAGATTTAAATTTGGGAAGCATTAATAGAGAGTATGAAAGCCAGGGGACTAGATGTGATTGCCAAAGAAGTGACTGCTAGTAGACAATTGAAGTGGTCCAAGGGTCAAGCCCAAAGTATCACAATGCAGGATGGCCAGATAAAATACAGAATGCCCATGTACAGAATTTCCTATAAACAATGAACAATTTTTAGTATAATTTGCCCCAAATATGACATGGACATATGTGTATTTAAAAATATTCACTCTGCGAAATTGCAGTGTAACTAGGTATCCTGTGTTGTTATTTGATAAATTTGGCAACTCTACTCCAATGATAAGAGGTCACCTGGTAATTGGGAAGGAACAGCCAGTAATGTTGGGGAAAAAGCCAAGAAGGTGTAAAGCCACAGAAGCCAAATGAAAAAGGTGTATCCAGATGGGAAATGTCTTTCCAGAGCAGTCATTTTCCCAAACGGTCCTCAGAGAAGCATCTCAGCTGTTACTGTCAGAGATAGGGGCTGAGTGAACCCAAATTCATACGGATTTAACTTTAACTGCTTTAACATACAGAGGCTCCCAGTAAGCTTTCATTTTGTAGCAAAATCATTTGCAGCTGAACAATGAGTTTGAAAACAAATGAGCAAGGGAATTAACACCATTTTAAAAAGATCAAATGCCTCCAGGTAGAATTGAAGGGGACTCAGGCAAAATGTTTACTTTTGTTCCTGAATTTATATTCTTTCTTTTTAGTTTCCAGCTTATAATTGAAGAGTGTATAAAACAGATGAGTTTTGAACTGAATCAAATGAGAGCAAATGGAAACGCCACCTCTAATAAGAACAGTGCAGCAATGGATGCAGAAATCGTGTTAAGACCGCTCATGGATTTTTTGGACAAAACGTAAGTTGTTTGCAAAGTTTTCTCTTTACTTATCGTCCTAAATTTGACTGAGAAGGCTTTAAGGGGAAATAACTAAATGTCTTTCTCTGCATAAGTTAGCTTTGAAGAGATTGCTATAGAAATAAACAAATTCATTTAGAAAAACACACTTGTAATTCACTAGTAGATGGTAAAAAATCAGGAATGATATTGTCTAGAAAAGGAAAAAATGAATGGATATAAATAAGGATAACTAAGGAGATGGCCTGTATGAGGCAGAGATTAAGGGTCACGATCCTCAGATAGCACATTGTTTTGCATCCTTGTGGACAAAGAAATACACTAAGCTGAGTCCAAAGTGTCTGATTTTATGTCAGAAACCTGCTGAAGAAAAGAATGACACAAATGGGACTAGAATTAATTCAGCTCAGAGGCAAGCAGGTAGCTGCCTGACTCAACCTTCAATAGCTATTATTTGAGTGCCCACCTATATCAAACTTATTCTAGTCACTAGGAAGTGATGACAAAGAAAGCCCAAGTCCCTGATGGCATGGAGAGGACAATAGTGGTGAGAGTGGGTAGAAATGGAGGTCTTTGTGACTAAGATAGTGTTCCTAACCAGGAAGTTTGGTTGGTTCATTTGTTTGTTTGTTTGTTTTTTGAACAAAGTCTCACTTTGTCACCCTTGGTGGAATGCCGTGACATCACAGCTCACAGCAACCTCAAACTTTTGGGCTCAAGCGATTCTCTTGCCTCAGTCTCCTAAGTAGCTGGTACCATAGGTGCCCACCACAATGCCTGGCTATTTTTATAGATGAAGTCTTGCTCTTGCTCAGGCTGGTCTCAAACCTGTGAGACCACCTGTGAGTCCGAATCCACCCACTTCGGCCTCCCAGAGTGCTTGATTCATTTGTTTTTTAACATCTTAGAAATTCTAACTTAGTAAGTTTAGGAGAGAGTCAGGTTCCTATATTTTAAAATGTATCCATGATGGGGAACCATTGATCTAACGCAACCAGAGACTTGATTTCCTAAACATTGATACTCAAAACCAGAACTGAAAGTCGAAGAGAAAAGACTGGCAATCTTATCAATTTAATCTCACTATTTGGTAGAAAAATTGAATCTTATAGTCTTTTCTCTGGAGGGAACTATCTAGAAAATAGGTGAATGGGTCACGAGATAGCAAGAAGGTAGGGCAGCAGGTGAATGGATGAGAAAATCAAAAGAAAGGAGAGAGAAGAAAGTGAGTAAGAAAAGGAAGACGAAGGAAGGGGGAAAGAGACAGACTTGTCTTCATTTCCTTATTTTCTTGATGCAGACTCTCACTGGATAGGTTCCTATGCATTCCTTTGAAATTTGTACCTTTTTGGAGAACTTGTTTCCGGGGATGATACAGAATCGAATCGCTTAATCATACCAGGACTGGTTGTGAAGTGCCAGTGACGAACAGCAGAGCTAAGCTCTCCAAACAGTGGTTTGAGAAATATTGTTTACTATTCATCAAACCATTTGTTTTGTATATTCTATGACCAAAGTTGTACAATATACAGAAGGTTGTAAAGTAATCTTGATACTGCCACCTATTAGCAGAGTGACTTGAAATCTGTTTCATTGTCTGTAAAATGTGTCTAATAAAGATAACGTGCTGACCCTTATTTCTCGGCCATTCAGAATCTTGAACCAGTCTTAACTTTTACTTAATTTTTACTATGACTCAGTCTTAATTTTCTACTTCTGATTACTCTCCATTATGTCATCACATATGATACTTCTTCTAATACTTAGCAGAAAAAGATGGAGTATAAAGATAGAAAAGAATTTATGAGCTTTAAAAATCTGTAAAAGAGATTTAAAATTTTTTGAAGTAGGTATGATATGACACAGGGAGAGTTGCAGAAATTCTCAGGGCTAATTCAGAATGGGCATCTATAAAGCTACTATAGAGAAGATATTTAAGGGTCAGATATTGATTTTGTTTCCAAATAGCTATTAGTGTTAGCAGAAGAAATAAGAAAGGTGCACAGATAAATGTAGTAAAGTATAAAGCGATAATGAGTGGAAATGTTGTTTCTACTCCAAAGAGTAAGTAGAAATTTCACTGGGGTTGGGTATGTAAAGGTGGGTAGAGTTTGGATGTATAGAAATGAAGGACAAGCATTCCAGGCAGAGGGAAAATAGCGAGGTATGTTTCCTGAAAATGTCATCCACTATTTAACAGGAAATTTCTGTTGCTAGCCATTCCGCGTTACAGTTGGAAATTGTCTACTTTAATTGGTTCTGTGTTCAGTCAATCCAGATAGCTCAGGTTCCAAAATCCATGCTTCTCGGCTTGCATTGATCAAGTTAATTAACTCTGACTAAATTAAAAAGACAGTTGCTAGATTTTTCCTTTTATTTTCCATTATTGAAAACCAACAATTAGAGGGCTAACAGTCTTCAGGGTGGTTTTGAGAAAATCCCAGCTGTATAAAGCTCTTTATCTTTGTGCAGCTACTCTAAATAAAACATCTTCTTTCTTGATGTTTCACTTTCTCTAACAAGACCACCCCACTACATAAAAGGAGCTGTAAACTCCATTTCCGACTATCAGAAATCCCAGGGATAGCTGCAAACGTGTCAATGATTTTATTGCTGTTCTTTCAGTTCTGGTCAGTCTGCATGCCAAGGAAATGAGCTGACCATAAAATCGAGATCACTTCTCAGATGCAGATCCTTTGAAAGTGGAAATTACACATCTGTAGCCAAATTGACAGGTTTGGTATATCTCCGATCATCCTAGGAATTTCTCTGAGAATAGCCATTTGTCGTCAGCCGTGACACATCTGTCAGTTTCCACCCTATGTCAGGGTCATCAGTGGTCAGCAGCAAGCTAGAAATGTGACCTTTGAACAACAATTTCCAAATTGGTGGGGCTACGGTTTACAGATACACCTCAGGGATCCCCAAATCGCCTTTTCATTCAGAGGAGGGTTTTTTAAAATCTATTTGCATATGTTGGGTGTCTATATACAACAGTATGAGGAGAAATACTTTTACATGAAAAAAATGTATTTGGGACATGTTTTTATTCATCTCTCACATGTCACTCCGTTAAATGTTATTAATTTTAATTATTCAAATATTAATTATATATGTGTTTAAGTATTAAAAATGGTCTATTTTGTCTGTCAGGACCAGAGCCCAGGTTATCATTTTTAAGCCTAAAAACTTACAGAATACATAATAGCACTACAGGGAATCGATGAGACGGCTCTGAAATATATGACCTGCTTTGGACTCCGTGAAACAGGTTTAATTCACTCTAAGAAGCGTCAAAGAGTCCAGTGTTACAGTTTATTTAAAAGATATTGACATATCACTGTGCCTTCATACATCCTGGACCTTCAGACACAAGCACATTTATCATAGGCAGTATGGGATCTTGAAAGACATGTTTAATTTAAAAGATAACCTGCCTTTGAGTCTCACTTACTAGCTTCACTGTCTTGGTACCATAACCCCCTTGAGCCTGTTCTTGATTTCTGAAGTGGGCACAGTAATAAATGAGAAATACATGCAGAAAAGGTTTCTAAAGAAGAGGTTGTATAAAGTGTTAAACAAATGCTAGGTAATTTACGTCATTGTCTTACCATGAGAATTTATAAGGAATGCCTAATGTCTATTAATTTAGTAAATTTTGGTTCTTATATGAAATTATACGTGTCTTTGTCATGTTATTATGTTGGCCTTGGCCATGAACATGGTCGTACACTATACACACATCAGGGTGAGCATGAAAATTGTGCACTTTGGAAGGCTTGGCTTCATTATGGTGAATGGTCTGCACTCTCCTGTCAAACAGGTGAAAAATAATGGTTCTGCCATCTTTCTCCCAATCCTGGTGACAGATCTCAGAAATCACTCTTATTTTAATGAGTATTAAATATGAATGAAGAGGAATCCTTTGCCTTTAAATATATTTTACATTATGTGATTTAAAACTTACTTTTCTTTTCGAAGCCTGTCAAATTAGAAAACAACTTAAGGAAAGAAATACTCTGATTTCACTTTTTACCAGATAATTATTTAATGTATGATGAGATAGATCTTTGATATTAAATATTTTAAAATAATAGTTCAGTGAATTGAATTTAGCATTTAAAACTTGTACCTTGATATGAAATTTAAAACTGAGCATGTACTTTTTTTATTTCAGATTAAGTCTCTCAGCAAAAATCTGTGAGAAGACTGTCCTGAAGCGTGTTTTGAAAGAACTGTGGAAGCTAGTTCTTAACAAAATAGAAAAGCAAATTGTTCTTCCTCCTCTGACAGACCAAACAGTAAGTATTTAAACTTTACTTGTTGTACTGTCAATAACCCATCTATTTATGTTTAAGTTAATAGTTTTGATTCAGATAAAATATTAATTAAATCTATTTTGAGTGAATGGTGTTTGTATTTTTTTTTTGAAACAAAATCTTACTTTGTCACCCTCGATAGAGTGCTATAACATCATAGCTCACAGCAACCTTAAACTCTTGGGCTCAATAGATCCGCTTGCCTCAGCCTCCCAAGTTCTGAGACTACAGGCACACACCATGGTGCCTGGCTATTTTTTTTTATATTGTTTCAAGTTAATTGAAGGTACAAAGAATTAGGTTATACAGTTTGCATTTGTTAGATAAAGTCCCGCTTGTAATTGTGTCCCACCCTCAAGAGGTGTACTCTACACCCTAACATTGTGCTCCTTAAGTGGTGGTACCCCATCCCCCTCTCACTTCACCTCTCCCTGCTCCCTTGTTCCCCTGCCTCCCTAACTTTGAATTGATTTGAGTTTTTCTCTTATGAGGGTATGTATTAGATCATCTATTAGCTTCATATTAGAATTGCTTACATTGGATACTTGCTTCTCCATTCTTGTGATATTTTACTAAGAAGAATGTGTTCCAACTCCATCCAGGTTAATACAAAGGATGTAAAGTCCTCTTTTAGAGACGGGGTCTCTCTCTTGCTCAGACTGGTCTCAAACTTCTGAGCTCAAGCAATCCATCTGCTTCGGCTTCCCAGAGTTCAGGATTACTAGGCATGAGCCACCACAGCCAGCCCTAGTTTTTTGTTTGTTTGTTTGTTTTTATTAAATCATAGCTGTGTATATTAATGCAATCATGGGGTACAATGTGCTGGTTTTATATACAATTTGAAATATTTTCATCGAACTGGTTAAGATAGCCTTCATGGCATTTTCTCAGTTATTGTGTTCAGACATTTATATTCTGCATTTAGTAAGTTTCACCTGTACCCTTCTAAGATGCACCGTAGGTGTGGTCCCAACAATTACCCTCCCTCCACCCATTCTCCCCCATCTCCTCCCCTCCTGTGCCCCTTGCCCCATATTCTTGTGCTGTAATTGGGTTATAACTTTCATAGTTTTAAAATAATGATCATTTAAATGATCATTTAAATTTTTCTATTCAAGTCCATTTTAAATTGGGGCAATAGGAATCGAACTCCAAACTTATTTGACAGTCAAAACTTTACCTCTTAAAGAAGGTATCAAAGGTAAATTTATAAGGTCATCGAGCCTGTACATATAATTTTTTATTTAATTTTACTGTGATCACAGGAAAATAGATTTAAAATCCAATATATCTACTGCATTTTGCCTTAAATTGTATAGTTTTAAGAGCTAGTTTAAACATGGCTTATGGAATTTTTTTTACCTTTCTATTTTGCTTTTGTCTGTGGCCTCCCCGCTTAGAGGTTAATAGAGGAGACATTCTTCAGTGGATTTGAAGAATGTGATGGTGTCACATACAGTGAAATAAAAAATAACCAGAAATGTCAATTGGCAACAAAATTACACAATGGTCAAGTGGAGGCATACTGCTGGGTATTTCAGCTCACATATCCTGAGCCAAGAAAGAAAAAAATAACCCTAACAAGCACCTGTTATGTACTAATGAATATTTTTTTCTGTGACTGAGGAAGATAAATTGATACAAATGATGAGTAATTATAAACTAAACTAAACTACGTATTAACACCATAATTATGCATATGCAGTTCATGTTTATCCAGTAAAATCATATGCACAGAAAATATTTTCTTATAAATGTTCCGGGATGTGAAGATGCATATGTTTTTGTTGATTTGCTGCCAGACAGTGAGTGATAAAACACAAATTACTTTGAGTTTTGCTTAATGCCATGAATATGTGGATTAATCCTTTATAGTCTACATAAAACAGGTGGAATAATCACATCTATAAATACACACACACCTTATTCTAACGAAATGCATGATACATTTCTGTAACACCAGTTAGTTCTCCTGTAATTCATTAATAGAGGAAAGATGTCAGGACAGTCTGGAATTTGGATTGGTGTATATGTAAATTTCCGTACATCAGAGGCTCTGGCATACAATAGAACTATAACTTCAGCAAACAAGGAAAGACCAGTTACCTTGGCTACTGCACAGGCCTGTTTGTAAAAGAGGGGAAAAAAGGAGGAGAGTAGCAATACCCACACATAGACTCCCTTTCCAGACAGTTGGACCTTGTGGGCTCTCTCATACGGCAAGCTACCCTCCACCTCCGTTAGGCGCTCCACTTGCTGGGCACGTCTCAGTCCTCCATTGAACTGTATAGTTTTGGGTGTGTTTGGCTGGTTTTTGTTTATTTTTAATATCCCTTGTGGAAGCCACTAGCCTCAACTCACTGAGTTCCCCTCCAGCTTTCCAAGCTATGTCCCAAAGTAGCAACTATTAGTTTTAGTAGTTCTTTAATAACAAAATTGCATAGACTTTGCACCACCCACTGCTATTTTCTCCATAAGCCTTATTATTTTAAGTCATAGCCTTACAAAGTAGGAGGCATTTCAGAAATTTATGTGTGTATATACATATATATATAAAATGTTACAGTAGTTCATTTTCTTTTTTTATATTTGTTTTAATTTTTGTTGTTTTTTGTCTTGTGTGTGTGTGTGTGTGTGTGTGTGTGTGTGTCTGTTTGACATTTCATTTTCTATATAAGGTTTTCCCTTGGAAAGTTTACCATCTCCTGAAAAATCTCTAGCATTATAATCTGCAAGTGTGACCCTATATCATTCCTTCATTCACTCACAGAACAAATATTCTTTGAGCTCTCCTCTACATACTAGGCACTAAGTGCTGAGGACAAAATATGAGCAAATTTAGCTACTCTCTATTGACTGCATTTCTATCATCACTAATATGGCAGATCTTAAGACCGAGTTGTCTCGCTCTTTTCCTTTGTGTGTTTCTAGGGACCCCAGATGATTTTCATTGCAGCTAAGGACATTGGACAGTTATCCAAACTGAAGGTAAGAATAATAAGGAAATGACTGGTTGTCCATGAAAAGTAATGAGCTAATGACAGTTCTACAAGAAACTGCCCTTCTGCTAGTGGTGCTTCTAGCATGATAGGATTAAGGAGATGCGTGTGTGTGATTTCACAATCTGCTTATGAATTTTTCACTTTGTAACGTAGGATTCAACATTATTTATTTTGGAGTAAACAGAGAATATGTTTCTTTCATATATTATACTGGATTTGTATATATGAAGGCAAAATGGATCCCTGCGTAGAAATCCAAAGAGCCCTAGAGAAATCTTTGAAGTTAAGAAACACACTATGGAAAAATGAAACTCATCAAAATAGACACTGAGCTTGTCAACATGTTCAATCCCATTATAAGTGGGGATGGTCTGACTAAATAACCCTACCCCTCAATTACCACTGGAGATTGCCAAAACTTTGGGATTATTCGAGAAACTTCAATCTCTGTCCTTCTAGGACAGTGGTTCTCAACCTTCCTAATGCTGCCATGTATTTTCATTGTTGCAAAGGGGTCACCACCCACAGGTTGAGAACCTCTGTTCTAGGATGAGAACTTGAGTGGTTAAACTGTATGTTTTTATTTCATTCAAAAATAGAGTTAAGGGGCAGGCTTTAAACAACTTCTTCATCAACAGCTTCCAGCTGTGGGACATGGACCAAAGTATTTAACCTTTCTAATCTTTAGATTTGGCATTTGTAAAACGTTAAAATAAAAATTAACATGTGATTGTTGTGGGTGTTGGTGAGATAAAAAATACATCACCTTTGGTTAGTAACTGCAGAGGGTGTGCTACCCCCCACTTACAGAGGGTGCTGTCTGCATTTATCCGCCACCTGGCAGCTCAAGTTAGGTATCGCTGGGTATTGTATTGTTTTGTGTGTATGATACAGGAGAAGGATATCAATGCACACAGTTATTTACTGAGACAAAATACGTGCCTTATAATTTCAGTATCCTCTTTTATCATCCACATTATCTCCTTCCTGAAAAACCAATAATCCATCTGGAAGACATAACCGCCACCTAAAATTGTTTCTCACAGGTGTCCAGGGCTGTTGATGGTTAAGAGGAAAGACAGAAGGTAGATGTCACTGCCAAACTCCTGTTTGGCATCTTAGATCTCTTTCCTTTTTTTTATTACTTGCGTTCCCTGCATGGGGCTTCTGGGCTGTACTTTGAAAAGGGGATTATACACTGCTAAAGTTTTTCAATAAAACCATGAGGGTGAAATGCCATAGGAGTCGCTACAAAAGAAATGGTCCTGGCCATGCATCTAGTATCCATGTGATATTAGAGTCACACTCCGTTTCTCTGGGCTTCAGGTTCCTGAGTTGAATGTCCTATTATCTAGAACTGCTTCAGTTTCAAGTGATGAAGGCCAAACTAACATCATCAAAGAGGGAGGTGATTGCTCCATGAAGTTTAATAGTACAAGGGAGCTCTGATTCCTGTTGCTGCTTAATTACGGATTCAAACCATGGGATAAGACATCCTCTTATCTCTCAACTCTGCCCTCTTCTTGTTTGATGTATTGACATAACAGACATTGCTTCCTGTTTGTAAGCTGGTTGTCTCTGCTCTTACATCCTTTGATGTAACATGCTTTGAACTTGTAGAAAAGAACACTTGTCTTAGTGCAGGCAACACTAATAATGTCTACTGGCCCATCATTGATTTTGAAGGAGTAATAGCACCATTCCAAAGCCAATCATTGTAGCTGGGAAGTGACATGCGCCAATTGGCTTAACTCACATACCTACCCCTGAGCTGGGCTGTAGATTTTATGAACTCTGGGTGGTCTAGAGACTGGCTCCCCAGAGGGTATGTTCATACTGTTAGGAAATATCAGAGTCACAGAAAACATGACCCACTGACACCCTTTGTGGTCCCCAAATTTTTTCAATTTGGGGCACATTTTATTCTTATAATCTAAAATCAAAATAGGAATAAAATGGCCCAGCAATATTATTTCGTCAGTGTTGAAATAATGTGAAGGATTAAAATTAGAATCTCATCCATTGGTGTTAAGGGCAAGGAAAAAACTCAATTGTGGATGATGTTATTCCATTATTGCCCCTGATGTTTTATTTTTAAATTACTAGTCCATTTATTTATTATTGCCTGAATTACAGAGCAGTTATTGAAACTCTTGCTGGCATTAAGACCTTCAAATCTTTCAAAGCTATTATTCTTATTGTAGTAGAATATCACGTCCATTTAAAAAATAAAATTTAAACCATATGTCTTTAAATGTTTAATACGTTAGTTTGAAAGTAGATTCGGTTTACTGGAAAGTACTGTCTGAAATAATTGTACTGATGGATAATGTCAGAACTCCTAGAAATGTAGAAATACTATTAGATATGTACTTTATTTAAATAAACAAAAGATAAAGAAAAATAGAACAAGGTAGGGAACTGATGTTTTTCTGCATTTGACTATGATTTAGAACTAATTCGTTAAACACATATTTACTCAGCAGGTTGACATATTTTATACACTGGAATTTCATGATATATGTGTATTATATATGTCTGACATTACTATTATATTTGACATAATCAGATTTAGTTGACATAAAATAAAAGAAAATATGCATAGATCTTCAGGGACTGGTGATACAGTATCAAAACCAATTAATGAAATACACTTGAGACTGTGAGTTGACTTCAAGCTTTTCACATTGACAGTGGCTCATTGCTGGTCTTTTTTAGAGACCCCAACTCATTGAATGAGCTGTTGTTAAATCCTCCGAAATTATTTATTTCAAAAACTATATTTTTCAGGTGGCGTCTGTGGCTCAAAGGAGCAGGGCGCTGGCCCCATATGCCGGGGGTGGTGGGTTCAAACTCAGCCCCAGCCAAAAACTACAAAAAAAAAAAAAAAAAAACTATATTTTTCCATAGCACTAACAAATATTAGTATCTGTTAAAAAAATGCGACCACATTGTAAAAACAATGAAGACTGAGGAAGCCATGGGAAGTTATTTAACATAAAATATTTATAACTACTTCTCATGAGGCATTTCCCCCAATAATTGAGCCAATATTTTCTGTCATTCTTTGAGTCTCAGTAGGTGTTTGATGTTAATTACCATTGAAAAATCTTAAATGAACTCGTACGTTTCAGTTGAAATCCCTGTGTCTGGGAAAAATGCAATAACATACATAAAGGTATATCATGGATCCATGAAGCATTATTTTTAACACAATTCAAAAATAGTAAGTCCATTTGAGTATATTGAGCCCTGTGAAATATGCTCAAGGAAGTTCAATGCAATTATCAAAAATACATTGAGTGCCTACCAGATGACAGTTGCCAAGGTAGACTCTGAAAAACTGAAGAAGTGGGTAAGGCATAGATCGAGATTATCTTTAGGAATGCATGGCAGCCACTCAATACAAGAATCAGAAAAGCAGCCAGACTGGAAGGATAAGCCACTGGGGGCGATCGCAGGATTTGTGCATTGCACAGAAGTGCCTGCTAAGGAAGCAGGTGACAGCTATACTTGAGTTCTGTTCCACTTGCCAAGTCCACATGCTGATTGGGAGCTGAAACAGGCACTGCCCCTTTAATCAGGCCATGCGTTCTCAGAGCTGCATCCACTCACAGGGCACTTTTCCCCCAATTCACACCTTCACGAGGTCGAATTTAGGCTTCAAAAGAACTAAAGTCTTCCTTTTACTGAACTATACATCTCAATCACCTTAGAATAGTATTGACACATAATAAGCAATCAATAAGTATTTTTTGAATGTTGTTAAATAGAATAGTGGGACAATCATATACCACTATTTTATCTCCCTTTTGGTCAGAAATTTTTATGTTTTTCTCTTAGACAAATTTCTATTTCCTGTATTATTTTCTCTAACTTTCTACCATTATTTCCCTAAATAAGCTCTGAATGATGGATTGAGACAGACCACAGTGAATAATGGAGGAAATCCATTGTGAAATCATGAAGTCAATTTTAAAATAGGCTCTAAAATATTAAAAATGATTAAAATCTCCAAAACCAAATTCAGTTAATTCTCTGGGCCTTTTCCCAGGAATGAGTAACCATTAAGGGGACACAAAGAAAGATACAAGGTTGGGGGCATTCGTTTTAAAATAGACTGTATCGGTAACAATTGGGAGAGGCTAAATGTGCCCCTTAGATCTCTTCCATGATTGACATTTCTCAGTTTAACAGACATAAAACAAGGAGTTCAGGTGAAAAAGCTTTGACACGTATCTCCCAGCTTTCTCTCCTCTTTTCCTAACTAACATTCCCTTGGGAGGGAAAATAAAGCCTGGTAAATGCCACTTTTTAAGTCAGCCTTCAACAGTTCTTCCTTTCACAAAGGTATAGTTGATAAATATATGATGAAATAATAATTTAAAACGCGTCCATATGAAGAAGATATTTCAACTAGGAAACATTCGCCTAAGGGAATTATACAGCTTTTGTTTGAAAGTAGTTGTTGAGTACATGAACTAATTATTTTGTAAGCCGTTGTTAACCTCTTTTCCAGGAGCACATGATCCGAGAGGATGCCAAGGGTCTGACGCCCCGGCAGTGCGCTGTAATGGAGGTGGTCTTGGCTACCATCAAGGTAAGTGATAGTGCCCCAGGATGTGTATCCAGAGAGCCCCAGAGATAGGACGTCCTGACCAGTGTCTGCAGAGCCGTGCCATCCACAGATGTAGGGGAGTGTTGAACAGACACATTTGGAGGAATGCCAGATTTAGCCCTTTCAATCTCTTGATCATATCCATAAGACATTGTGCTTATATTTGCTCCCTTGTCTCTAACCAATGTGAGTGAAACCTGGGCTGTAACCTGTGGGTCACGAGTTCCTGTCACTTACGTTTTCACATATCCCCAAATCCAGTTAAATAGATGCTTCGAAAGGATTGGGGGCTAACAGATTTGCTTTCATGTTTTCTGTGCTTATTATAATGTTTTTTTAAAATATCAACCTTCTTCTTTTTCTTATTAGGTATAATAATTTAATTCTACTTTCTGCTGAAAGCCAAAAGGCATTGTGTTCCATTCATTAATATTTCCATAGCCAAAAGTTGATCAAAATTTATTGTAGCGTGGGCTAACTATGTGCAGATATCAACATGTCACTCTCGGGGTTTTTTTTCCAAGTAATTTCTTCTATAGCTACACAGACATATTTTATGTTTATATGTGAAGGTTTATTTAAGAGTTTGAAAAATGAATTTATCTTCTAAATTCAAAATATGTCCAGAGTTTCCACTTTTCACTGGGAAAGCATCTGTTACCAAGGATGTGTAAAAAAATATAGCAAAGAACTGTTGCTGGCTGCCATGAGCCATTTGTAGAGCACAGAATGGTCCCACTGGATAGAAACAGACGTTAACAATGGTATTCCTTAAAAGAGTTCTGTCTGAATAACAATGGCATACTTTCATAAGACTGTCAGCCTGATGGTTTTGCTGCTGTAATGTTGAAAACTGCAAAATTGAAGTTGTGAGGTGAGAGTTTTGTGACTCTTGGTGACAACTGGGGTATGTGAGTTTAGGCAGTGAGATTATAGGAATGGATTTTATATAGAATACTGCAAGAACTGGGAAATATAGAAATGTTGCAAAGCAATTTTGAGGGAAAAGATGAACAACATAAAAAAAATAAACATTTCAAAACAGTTGTTTTAAAAAATAGTTTCAAAAAGTTGAGAATGAAAAGACTAATTTTTGGAGTTATAGGAGCACTAATGGCTAAATATAGGGACGTGCTAGTAGATAAAGATGAAAGGTATAATGTGTACCATGATGAGGGAAAAAATTAAAATTTTTAGAACCTGAATTCAGCCCTTTCTGGATTTCAGTCACTACATGAGTTTAGGGGAGGACGCAAAATGAGCTCTGTGCAAATAGATAACAACACCCAATATGCTGACAGATGGCAGACCCGGCTCCCACACTCCACCCTAACATTTCTCTAATTATTCTCAGTGGGGCCAAATGACCACCACCTGCAGGCTGAGTTCTGCTCAGACTCTGTGACAGCCTTGATCCCCAAGCAGGTCCCTTTGATCCACATCCTGATAGCTCAAATATCCTATCTTTTTGTTCAGGTCATCTGTGACAAATCTTTTAATTCAGTCTCAGCAGAAGACACTTGCCTTACTCTATGGGTACGAAACTTCCCTCTAGTGTCTGAAATCCAGGAAGTGGGTCTATGGCATTGTTTTGTTCCTCCAGGACTGGGGGTGCCTCTGGTCCTCCTAAGCCACAGAGGCTGTGGTCAGGTCTCCAGGCGCCTCATTCCCTAACTTCTGTGATGCGAACTCTCTCTGGGAACCGCCGTGCTAGGGTTACTTTGTCTACAGTGAGACTCTCTTGACCCTGTGGTCTGTTCATCTGCCAAGGATTCACTTGACAACTGATGTCTGATTTTCAATGCCCAGTATCCGTTTACCAAAGCTTACCTCCTTTTGTCTTGTCTGCCTCTGAAATTTGCCCCAACTGACTATCTTACCAAGAATAATTCTGATGTTGACTAGGAAGGGATTCAGGAGGAGGGGCACTACTTATCGTGGTTTAACTCTAAAAGTTAGAGATTGAATGTTTGCCTGGAGCCCAGCAAAAGGAACACTGTGCTGTAAGCTGAGACCTCAGGAGAAAGATGTTCTTAGATGAGAGCAGCAGCTGCTACCCAGGCTAATTCCCAATGGCTGCCAAAGAGATGAGGCTTAATTCCTGTTTAGTTCCATCTAACTGAATAAGCTGGAAACGAGGAAATAAAGAAGGAGAATGCTATGGCGTTTGTAGGATATAGGCTGAAATAATAGTTTGCTGTTTTTAAATCTCTCTCATGTATGTATATCATCTCACCTGATCCTTACAAACATCCTTGGTGTTAGGTAGGTCAGGAATGACCATTCACATTTTTCAGGTGAGAAAATTGAAGGTAAGGGGGTTTGTCTGTCCAAGGCCACAGGGAGGGTAGGAATTGGCAGAGCTGAGAAAGGGCTCCAAACTGTAAAGTCAGTGTCTTTCTGTATGTCTTTCTACATCACATTTTTTCACTAAATGTTTAAAAAGTATAAATAAAATGCAGCAAGCCAAAAATGGATAATGTTTCTTCAGAGGGAATACTTCTTTCCATATTAAAATACCACATATCAATTATTTAGGTTCACTTCTAATTATTTAAGAATAATTTTATTTTACTTTACTACTTTTTTATTTCAGATTGATTTGAGGGTACAAATGTTTAGGTTACATTGTTTTCATTTGTAAGATAAAGTTCAAGTTGTAGGTAAGCCCTTCGCCCAGGGGGGGTGTGCTGAACACCCTTACATTGTGCACATTAGGTAAGATCCCACCAGTCACCTTCCCATACATTTTTCAGACTTTAGACAGGTGTTGATGAAAATACCAACTCTCTTAAATACTCAAACTTTAATTGGGCTGGAACTATTTTTTACACCAGTCATATGTAGCTTCAGTTATAAGTCAAGAATGCCAAGTATGGCAGAAGTAACAGGAGTTATGTTCATCCGCTACAGGTAGGATGTTGGGCTTTGAGACATTCATCTCCATGACAGAACAGCCAAATCAATGGTATTTGAAAGGAAAAGTCTTGAGGTGGCAGCATGAGGCATATAACCAACCCTAGTCAGTATGTGCAAACTAATGGAGAGGCCCACAGGGAAACTCTGTCTGAAGGGGTCCTAGTTGAATCTTGAGTCACTAAGATTCAGGACTGCCTGAGATTCCCTGATATATGTGGGTTTTCTTTCAAAGAGAAACAGGAGTTTTATTTTCCCAATAGGAGCTACTCTTTGACTTGGGAAAAAACTGGCTAGTTTGATTTTTTTTCACCCTTTGAAATCCTCCTATGAACCTGAACTTGACACTGTGTGATACGTTGCAGATACATTTCTCATCATGCAATGTCAATCGAGAGGTTTTTCTAAAAATAACAAACGTGTGGACCAGGGCCTTCGAGAAAGCTACAGGTTTTGGCATAAGGGAAAGAATTTAAACTAAATATTTACTAATTCAAATACAGCTTTGGACTTCATTACTTTCTTGTTTATACTTGATAATACCATAGTTTAGACTCAGCATTCCAGATAAAGTGAGGAATGTGCTGATGAACCACATTTTCTGCCTCTGAGTTCTTGCCGTACTGACATCCCCTCCTATCTCTTACCTGTTATCCTTGTGGGTATTTTAATGGCTACTTTTCACTGTCATCTTTTCCTTATCACTACAAGTATAGTTGTCATATTATTTAAAATGTGGCATTATTTAAAATAACTTACCTAGTTTGGAGTATTGCAATTCAAAAATCAGTATTTGAGAGCTTACTGTATGTAAGAAATATGTGTAGGAGAAGGCTGGAGATGGGCACTCTCGTCTTTGATTTAGGAACAAAACCATCTGCAGGCAAAAAATAAAAGAACTGTGAACAGCGTACGGAGAGTGCAGAGAGGGCCAGGCCTTTACCCTGAGTGTCTAAGGAGCAGCTTCCTGGAGGGGGACATTCTGGGATTTAGAGACTAAGAGGGACAAAACAATAGGAGAAGAGTAGTGTTCACCTAAGGAAGAAAGAATGAGCAACGTAAGAGAAGATATTGGTCAGCCAGAACACTTCAAATGCTCTAGTGTGAGAATCACGGGGAGTGAAAAAGGACCAGTGTAACAGCACCAGAGAGCTGGGGCTTCCACACCCAAGTAAAGAACCTCAACTTTATTTTGTCAGAAAAAGGGAAACACTGAACTGTTTTATGGGAAGGAGCAGCATATTATGATCTGAAACATAAAAGCGAGTTGCAATTGTGATAGAAAATAATTTTTAAATATGTTTTCAAATAATTATTTTTCAAATAACCTCTAAAAAAAATTGGTGATTAACCAGTGAGGTTATGCAGGGGAAGTGGGTTATTATTCTGTCTAAAGTTGCAAAAATTAATGGACTACAAAGATTTGGCAAAATGATGATACAGGTGTTAGAAAGAAAAAAGGGATGATGGGTGATTGCTACCAAAATAGTATGTATGACTAAAAGGAGAAACGCTTCTTACAATCTTGTGAAGAAACATTAGCATATTCCCAGAAGTCAGTAAAAATAGATAGGAAATCTTCGATCTGGAAAAGTTAGAAGAATTAAGAGATTTTGATAGGGATTATAAAAAAGAATGGCTTGCTAAGCATACAGACAATTTTTTCTTATTTTTTCTAATTCAGCTGAACTAATTTTTCTCTATGTATCATAACTAGGTCTGAAGTAGTTCATTTTCCAACATGTCATGAAGAATGTAAGAAACAGGAAAAAACAAAAGTTGAGCTATTTTTCAAGACAAAGAAAATGATACTTCCTCTACCTCCCAATCCCTCTTCAGATATGATAATAGTGTGTCTCACCACCTACCCTTACATTAGGGAAACCAGCATGTTACTGTATCCAGGCTGGAAGGCTTTACCAATGTCACAAGATGGCTATGAATACAAACTTAAATGAAATAGCAGAAACTGCTTGGGGAATTATACCACTGACAAGGGCAGTATCAGGATAATGGGTGATTAGGAGTCAGAGAGAAAGATGCAGTGTACAAGTTACTCTCCTACGGGAATAATAACACTACTTAATGGATTATAGAGAGAAAATTAAATGAGTTATCACATGCGGTGCAATTAAAACAGTTCCCGGCATACAGAAAACTCTTCATAAATATTAACTATCACATCACACGAGGACTGGTTCATTTAGATTCTCTCTCCACGGTTAAGCCCAAGATCGCACATACTCTGTGGCAGCCAGTGTGTAGTGATTTTTTTTTTCATCCTTTCCTAATAAACCTTTCATTCTCTCTCAGTGAAGCTGTTAATTCTGACTCTGCCCCTAAGCAACAGTTTAAGTTTTTAAGACTTTGTCCTCTGGCCTATTGCTTCCCCGTGCTCAGCACGTTTTTGGTATGATGGTATGACGCCCCCCCCCCAAATTCTTTAGCACTTCCCGAGTCTCCCATTTGGGAAGCAACACTTTCTTTCTCTCAAGGAATTTATAATCTAGATTAAAAGATGGGCAAGGCACATTGAAAATTAAATAATATGAGATGTGCTAACTTATAAAACAAGAGTGTAAAATGTGGAACAGGTTGATACAAATGCTGACGGAAGGCACAGATAAAAGGTCATAAAGATTAAGAGGTGGTGAGCCACCAGTGTGTCCTCAAGGATCAGGAAAAGGACAGAGGGGAGTTCACAGGCTGGATAGGAGTTTTCCTTGGGGGAAGACTGATGACTTGAACGTAAGTGATCAGGGAAGAAGGGTCTCACGAGAGAAAGGCACAGTGATTAGATTGCTCTGGGCCAGACTGGACTTAGCTGGGTGTCAGCATAATGAAGCAGCATAAATGAAGGTTGAGAAGAAATGTTTAGGTTAACAATATAGAGGTCATGGTGGGTCCTCAGCATATGCTGGAAAAGGATCCATTGAAGATTTTGAAACTGTGGTGTGCCGAAACTACTATCTCAGCAATAGTGGTCTTATAGAAATGTGCAAATTGGATGGCATAGTTCAAGATTATAGTTACAGAGATCAGTTGTAGTTATCTAATTCACAAGATGATGAAGGCCATCATCACCGAGGTGGTGGCTTTGGGAGGTGAAAGTGAAAGATGGATATGGGTGACCCAAGAAAGAGAGAGTCAATGGAAGTTGGTAACTAAATATGGGGCCAGAGGGAAAGGGAGCGAAGTGTGACTCAGATGTTTCAGCTCCAGTGATGAGCAAGCAGGGTTCCACTGAGAAAAAGGGAAGTCAGGCAGGAGGGCTGTTTTCCTGTTGTCAGGTGGGAGTTACATATGATATTGGGAACATGGAAATAAATATCCAGTAGCTTGCTGGGGGCAGGAGCTGGTGCTTAGATAGAGAGATACCGTCTACTGTGTCGCTGGCACGTGGCCTTTAGGCTACCACTTAATATCAGCCACTGACGGGACCTGGCTACTTGCAGGGAGCAGTTTTGGTTTGTAAGATGCAGTGTCGCCAGAAAGATTTTCTTTATATCAAGTCAAAATCTGCTCCTCTGTTACTCCTAACCATGTATTGTCCCTTCTTCTGTTCTCGGACACTACTCTGAAATGATTCAATTTCCTTTTCCATGTGAGAGTCTTTCAGACAGTGAAGAAAACTATCATGCCATTCCATGTCATCTGAAGTTGTTTAGTTAACACCATGTTTTCTGGGCTTTACAAAATCCTGGTCACCTACCTTTGTCTGCCCTCTACTTTTCATATTTCATATAAATGGTGAAGCCCAGGAATGAGCATAATGTCCCTGATGTGTTCTAACCAGTGGAGAATAGTCTTACTCTACCCCACTGTTTATCTTGTCCTGGCTATATTAATGCATGATCAGATGTCATTGGCTCTGATAGCTGCCCCTCACTTACTAAATCATGTTGAGAGCAAATAAATCTTTATGACTTTTTAAAACATACTTGTTCAGTTGCATGACGTCATTCTGTACTTTGCAGTAAACATGAACCTGAATATTGACTCTGAACTCAGCCTTTTTCCTTTCCTTTTGGCTGTCTCCAGACTTCCAAGACCTTTCTAAAGCCAAATTTTGCCATCCAATATAATCACTTGAAGCTTTGGCTGAACTACATATTTGACAGACATACTTTCTACCTTTGTCTTTCCAAGTCCATCATGAAAATATCAGCCAGGATAGGGCCCAGGGTAGAGAGAAGGTCACCCAGCTGACACGCTCACCCTGCATAGCACTAAACAGACAAATTCCCCACTGGCTTCCAACTGAGAGATTGAAAACACTTTTTGTGTGTGTTTTGAATGAGGAGAAAAATGACCTATCCGTACCAATTTGGATTTGCTCATTATTTTCTCCTAAGTTTGTCCCAATCTGAGGAGAACATCTGAAGAGACCAAACTGGAGTTTTTTAGATTGTGGTGCTGGTTGCAGAGGGATAATAAGAAACTGAGTCCTGGTCTTTCTTTAGAACCAATGGAGAATAATCCATTTTCCCTATGCATAAAGGAGACATCCAGAAGTATGTAAAACCCCACACTTACAAATTCCCCTCTAGCCTGTAATTCCCTTGTAAAATGCTTACTAAAATGAATGGAGAGCCACTAAGCTGCCCTGAGCTGGGGATGGCGGGTTCTGTTTAATGGCTGTGGACAGTTGAGACCTATACTCCTGTACATCAACCCCACATTTAGATCTTCCAAACCAAAACCTTAGCAAAATACAAATTCTCTCTCATTCCTTCAGAGTTATTTGCAAAGAGTCAAACTAATGAAAACTCTGAATACCAAAGTCCATGTAATACCGCAGCCTCCTTTCTCTTCATCTGTGCTGGTGAGAAAACCCGATCAGTTTCTCAGGCGCTGTCACCCAAGCTCTGAACACTGTGAATGGCTTCCATGAAGTCGTGGTCTTGTGGAATTTGCGTTTGCATCACCATAGAAATACATCCCCAGGCTGTGTGAGGGAGGAGCCGCCGATGGCTTGTGTTTGTGTGCACTGAACAGGAGGCTAGCATTCTTAGCCCCTTCCGATCTGTATTCTCTCCCGGCATTGCTACCCTCCACCCTGCGTTTCTGTCTTGCAACATCCCCCATTATAAAATGCTCCCAAAAGACAACAGCTTAATTTCTGCCCTTTCAAATCTGCTGTTCACTGAATATCCCACTAGAGTCTTGAGCGGAATGACAAGGAACGCTCTGTGGCTAAAAAAGGAGGAAGTTAGCTGAGTATCATAACCTAAAACTCTGGAGATCCTTAGGCTTTACTCAGGAACCTGATGTGAATTCACATCACATGTATGTTTTCACTTCATGATTAGTCCCCAAAGTCCCAGAGTCTTTAGTATCAAAAATGTGTCTTCTTCCACAATTATTACAAAGGATTAAAGGACAAATCCATAACTTATGCCTTTATAGCTTAACTCTTTTCCCTTCTACAAAACCTCCTAGGCCCTCAAAAATATCTCAGTCATGTGCAGGACAGTTATATTCTTCTATTCTAAGGTTTCCCAAATCATACTTTATGAAACTCTTACGTGCCCAGAAGTGTTTCTATATGTCCAGTAATTTAGGTGTCCTATGGGAAAATAATTTTAAGTATATTAATAAAAGGTTAAACAGATTTAACACACAAAGCCCTTAGGGTGTTGATAAGCATTGTTAATCTTAAGAGTTCAATGTCATCTCTTAACTTCTTTGGCTCTCTACTGTCTAGAGGCAACTTGTAGCTTTCAGACAGCACAAGCTTAGTGATGAGCATAGAACAACAGTAGCAAAAGGCATTAAGAATTGAAGTACCTAAGTACCTCAGCTCTTTATAAGTAAGGCTGACACTCCCAGGGTTTCTCTTGGTTACTTAAAGGGAATAAGTTCGCTGTTGTGAATTATCTAGTGGCTGCTGCAGTTAAAAATGACAGTACTGATAAATTTATAAACACCAACAGAGGACTTCTTTGGAAGCCTATACTAACTCCTTAGCCAATAGAATTGATTGCCTCCCCCATGATTTATATTTTCAAATCACTTTTCTGAAACCTGCAGGGTATTCCTAGAGTCATTTGTTAACATGTTGGTTCTGTTTCCTACTAGATTACCATCCCTCTAAGAGCAACCTATAAAGCTTTTTTTGCTTTATATCCTTGGCGTCTAGCATAAGGTCTGGCTCATAACATAGGTTTAATAAATGTTTGTTAAGGGAGGAAGGGAACTCACAGGAAGGCAGACACATCCGCTGACGGCTGGCAAGGTGATTGAAGGTCCGTGGCTCTATCGTCACACGTTAGACAATGAAACTTACAGTCATCCTGATGAATGCTGTCACCCATGCTACCTTATACTCACTGTTGAAGAATGATTTTTAAAAGGGGGTATAATTGTGATGTTTACGCAGTTATAAAGTGTCAAAAATGTTAATAATATTTGATTCATCCATCAGTGAGGCTACAATTGGCTCAAGGAGAATTCCAAGACCCACGCATACATAAATGATAAGAAAATCTGAAGTAAGTTTAAACCTATAGGAAAAACAGATGTACACACAGTGCAATAATCAGTTGCATTACACCAGAAATAATTCATTTGCGTCCACAAATACTGATTACATATTATCCATTTTCCAATTTGTGGAGTTTTTAAATATCTCAACAACAAGGAAAACTGGAAATGACCCAAGTAGGTACAGCAGACAGAATAACCACTAATCTTTCTCTTTGTTTTTCCCCAATAGATGGCAAAATATTATTTTACTGTTTTGGTTTCCCCTTGCCTCTTTCTTATAATCATCTAGCATTAATGACATTGGGGCTTGCCTGGGAAATGCCGCCTTCCCTTCTAGAGTTCACCTCCTACCCTTGGTTCTGTTTCTAGCACTGCTTTTTACTCTCAGGGTGAGTTATTTCTTCTGATGGGATCTTGGTTTACTAATACCTCCAGAGAGCAACCTACCACTCTTCAAGGTGATACAGAGGCAACACCAAGCTAAATACATTTACCTTTATTCACCTCAATGCATCCATCTAATCTGTTTTCTACTCTTAAATATATCATGTTTCTTGAAGCAAGGAACTGTTATATATTTTCTTCATTCATCGATGTACCTGACATACTTAGACACCCCCCCCCCCAAATACTACCTGCATGTGAAAATATTTTAACATTTTTACAAAAGATCAACGGGTAGAACAATTTTGAATAGTATATATTGGTCTTTTCTTAAAAAATATGAAAAAGCATTTCTCATTTCTTTATGCTTCCTCTTCATAACCATATGTAGTTTTTGTCACAACTTGTGATTTCACAGGGCACCCAGCTAGAATCTCTAAATGGGAGTTTAAAAAATGGTAGCTTTTCTCCTTGGGGAGGGTATCTGTAATTGTGATGATCTTTCTTTATTTTATATCCCCATTTCCTATTTTCTCTGGCCTACACCCTGAATTTCCTGTAAATTATACTCTTTGGAAATGTACTCAGTGGCTTAAAAAACCCAAAATATTTTTCTGCATCTTCCCTTGAATAGTAGAGAAAATGGAGATAATTATGATTTTTTTTTTTTTTTTTTTTGAGTCAGAGTCTCACTCTGTCACTCTGGGTAGAGTGCTTTGACGTCTCACAGCAACCTCAAACTCTTGGGCTCAGGTGATCCTCCTGCCTCAGCCTCCAGAGTAGCTGGGTCCACAGGTGTCCACAACCATGACTGGCTAGTTTTTCTATTTTTAGTAGAGACAGGGAATTTTACTCAGACTGGTCTTGAATTCCTGAGCTCAAGCAATCTACCTGCCTCCACCTTGCAGAATGCTAAGATTACAGGCATGATGAGCCACTGCACCAGGCAGATAATTACAATTTTTAAATTCATTGAATTCATTGAATTATTTCCACATCAGACAGTCTTAAGGAGTGGGCTAAGGGGATGATATATATCCATTTAGGAGAGTGCATCTTAACTGTTTGTTGTGCTTCTTCAACACATTCTATTCCATGAGAATTGTAGATCATAGTGAACCACAGTTACCAATGAGTGTTTGGTTTCTTGTAGAACTGTTGGTGCAGAAAGAGAAAAAGAAGCATTTATCTAAACTTGACAGAATATTATCATCTATAAAGAGATGTCTGTGCATAACACTTGCAGTATGAAAAATGCTAACATCTGTCAGTGATCATATTTAAATGAGCATATATGTTCTCTATTACCTTACTTACAAATATTGGAATATTTTGAGTTTGCTGAATAGCAGTAGCAAAAAAAAAAATAAAAGTCCTCTCTGTTCTTATTAATTTGAGTTCTCTGTAGATTCTGGTTATTAGGCCTTTGTCAGATTTGTAACATGTGAATATCTTCTCCCATTCTGAAGGATATCTATTTGTTTTAATTATTGTGTGCACTTTAGCTGTGCAGAAGCTTTTTAGCTTGATCAGGTCTCATTTGTTCATTTTTCTTGTTGCTGCGATTGCCTACGGGGTCTTCTTCTTGAAGTCTTTCCTCAGACTGATATTGTCAGGAGTTTTTCTCACTCTTCTAGAGTTTTTATCATACTGGATGGATTTTAAGAAAATCCTCCTAAGTAAAGTATCACAAGAATTGAAAAGGAAATATCCCGTACTCAATACTAATATGAAACTAGAAGATGAACAACCACATCCCCATACAAAAGAAAAACACGATTAAATTCGGGTGAGGGTCAGGAAGAGGATTGGTGTGCTGTCACTGAACAGGCACAATGGAAGGGAATATGGCACACCTCCTGGGTGAAGGGCTTGGCTACAACCAGGAGTTTACCTTACAAACACAAACAGTGTAACGTAATTATATGTACCCTTTTATTAATCTGCACTTTCAACAAAAATAAAAAATGTCTCAAAGTTTTACTATGTTTATCAAGGGGTGTTGAATTTTGAGGACCACTCTGCTTCATCAGATTAGCTATATTTGCAGCCTGTGTGATGAGGTTGGGGAAAATGGAGTAACCAGGCCCTGACCTATAATCTCAAACTGCTATCTGAAGAATGTGTGGCCAGGAGCTAGCTTCTCTGTGACCTTTTGACAACCCTAGTATTTTTCTCAAGCTCTGTGGAAACAGAAGTTAATGAGCACGTTGACAATTGTTACTAAAACCTGTCTCCGTAAGGATTCTGACTCTCCATCTTCATGCAGTGTTGAAGTTAAATTTTGAATGAGAGGAAAAGGATTAGACTTTCAAGGATCAAGGGTCTGTGATGTAGATATGTAGACTTCAGAGATATGTAGGGGACTTAAATGACATGTTGATGACTTAGCAGCACACTAATGGTGGCGCTATTTCTTTTTACCTCACTTACGTTGATCATATTGTGTTATTCCATTTGAGTTTTCCCTATTAGAATAATAAAGTCTTTCCTTCAATATTTCTTTGTAACATCTCTACTTAAATACTGTTTTTTTTTCCTTCCTTTTAGCAATATTTTCATGCAGGAGGAAATGGCCTGAAAAAGAATTTCTTGGAGAAAAGCCCAGATCTTCAGTCTCTGAGATACGCTCTGAGTCTGTACACTCAAACTACAGATGCCTTGATCAAGAAATTCATAGATACCCAAACCTCACAGAGTAAGTAACAAGACATTTAAGCTAAGCTACACTGAAATCTAAACTAAAATTTAACACCAGAATTATTATAAATAGTATTATTAACTTTTTGTTATAGTAAATTGAAGTATCATTACGAATGGAAGATTGCCGTTAATAAAATGCCAATACTTTTCAGCATCTATCTCTTACAACTTTATAAATAATTTCAATAACACTAGGATATACTGAATCCTAAAATATAAGGGATCGTTGACTCTTGTTGGGGATTTTGACTGTCATAAAACTGTTTTAGGTAAAATCTAGTTTTGAATATTCATAAGTATAATATTTTCTTCAATTCAGTGTGGAAGACTCAGTGTTTTCTGGTTTTTGTAACTTCCAAACAATGATAATAATTTCCTAAATCCTGAATTTAAATGTGAAATCTGCTGCTGAAAGCTCATTTTATCCTACTTTCATATGAGAAAAACACCAAGTTTTTCTTTTAAATAGGCCAGCAGGCAAGCTTTGCATTTTATATGTGGCAAAGTTCCCATCTCACGAGCTTCTAGGATATTACTGTTCAAAAATCTTCCTTTAAAGTTGCTTTATGATTTATTATATTTTTGTAATTGTATTCATTTAAGATCTGGCATTTCTGAGAGATTATGGAAAATGTCCATGTAAGTAAAAAGAGCCAAATGCCAGCTCAAACTTCAGGATCTATTAAATCATACTACAGAAATAATAAAAAGTATTAAGAACACTATCTCTATTCACAAAAGATTCTTGAAAGAGAGATCATACAGGTAATCTTTTAAACTATGGTGAAAATATTCTGGACTTATTTGTGTTTCTTCGTGGATACATTGATTTTTCTTAATATATTTTAGATAATGCTAGACTAGGTGCTAGGCAGGTGATTAGCCTCTTTAACACTTTAATATTTTATGCTTTCTGGGTGGCACCCATCATAGCTCAGTGGTTAGGGCACTGGCCACATACACCCAGGCTGGTGAGTTCGAACCCAGCCCTGGCCAGCTAAACAGTAATGACAACTGCAACAAAAAAATAGCTGGGTATTATGGCGGGTGCCTGTGGTCCCAGCTACTTGTGAGGCTGAGGCAAGAGAATCGCTTAAGCCCTAGAGTTGGAGGATGCTGTGAGCTGTGACGTCACAGCACTCTACCCAGGGTGACAAAATGAGACTCTGTCTCAAAAAAAAAACAAACAAAAAACTATTTTGTGCTTTCTGCTAGTGTCTCATTAAATATTATAAAAGAAACATCTCTTTTCATATGATATACAATTCCAAGGTGTGTTGCGGGATACTTTCAGAAAGAGAAAGAGAGTTAAGCTCATGAGGAACTGTCAAGAGATGCAAACATCTTCCAAAAGCGTATTCCCTCAAGTTTTTCTGAACTTTATGAATATAATTCTATCAAATAGTGTAGCTTTATTCCCCAAGAGCATGAGTACATATAACTTTTGCTTTGCCTTTATAGGTAAATGTATATTTATATATAAATATATACAATGAGCATGTTTTATATACGGAGGTTACCAAAAAAAATGTATATGCATTTTAAGAAAGGAAAAAACTGTGTTAAAATTGTAATACTAGAGTCACGTTCGAGTTTTGCAATTACAAGAGGTGATCAAATGTAATTCGTATTCATCTATTGTTATCAGTGTACATGAAGTATTACAATTTTAACATAGATTTTTCCTTTGTTACATGTTTGGCACCCTTTGTATATATCTCACACACACACACACACACACACACACACACACACACACACACACACACATTTGCCCCTTGGTATTCATGAGGGACTGGTTCCAGGACTCCCCACTGCTGACAAAATCCACAGATACTCAAATCCTGATATGAAATGATGTAGTGTTTCCACATACCCTATGCACACCCTCCTGTATACTTTAATCATATCTATTTTATAATACTTAGAACAATATAAATGTTATACAAATAGTTGCTATACTGTACTGTTTAGAAAATAATGAGGAAAAACAATTCCACATTCTCAATACAGTGGCAATATTTTTTTTTAATATTTTCCATTCATAGTTGCTTGAATCCATAGATGCAGAACCCGTATGGTACATGGAATTTGGCCATTTTTGTATTGTGTTACAACATTAAAAATACATGGGTAGGGGAACATGGCCATGTTCAGTAAAAAAATGAAGGCAAACCAAAGTATTATCAATCGATAAATCCAGCGTTTCTCAGTCATGTTCATTCCCGCTTTTCTTTTAATTCTGTCAAAGCCCATCTCAATATTCATGATTATAAAATGAATAATAAAGTTACTCACCAACCTCATATTCTTTATAAAATCGTGAAGAGCAGGAGACATGTAAGAAAAATTTGCTGAATTTTAGGACTATTTTTTAAACAACAGAAAAACATGATAGAAGATATAATATTCATTTCTGTTAACTAATCCTAAAGCTGTGGCTTATACTTACAGCTTCTAAATTCTCCTATTTAGTTTATGTTCTCTGTCACTTCAAAGCAACCTCAAATGCTCAACTATCAGGGTTCTTTAGCTGACTGAAATAGAGAGAAGTTTAATTCTTTGCACCTGATTTACATAAGGTGTTGTGCTCTCCTATGGATATTTGACCCTGGGCACCCTGAAATTGAGGCACTTGGGTTCCATCCATTTGGTCCCAACCATTGGATTCCATCACTGCTCTTCCTGCCAGCAACCATTTCCACTTAATAACAGGGTCAGTTATCCCCCTGTTATACCTTTTCTCCTAGTGACATGGAGTCCAAAATGACCAAATGAAGTCTCAGTTGTTAATGTCAATACTGTTGCAATTATACAAATAATTTCCTAGGACTTAGAAGTTCTTAGGATTTAATTACCATGAATTTCATTATCTTTAATTTTGGTTATTGTAACTTGGATACTGGTGCTGTGAAATATAAAGTAGTAATAGCTAAGACCACTTACTGCAAACATCTCCCACCCTGCTTGAGGAGTCAAGACACTTGCTCATTCCCATGCAGGTCTAGCTGGAGTGACAGAGTTAATGCCACAGGAACAGCCCTCAACCAGTGAAAGACAGGATGGATTATAAAAGAAAAATAAAAGAAACAGTGTCGCTCCATTTTCCCTGTGAGTCGGAGCTCCAGGACTGGCTTGATACCATATTCTTTTTAACTTCCTTGCTTTTTCTTTTTCCCAGTCCCCTCCTTTTCACCTCCTCAGATCCCTTCCCAGACAGACCACTTGCCCTTGAATGCTCCTCTCAAGTTCTACTTCTGGGAGAACCCAAATCTAGGGTCACATGGCTAAAAAGTGGGGAGGCAGATTCTAGTTCTAGGAGCCTGGATCGAGACTCGCCCTTTTAACCACTGTGTATATATCTCTTTAATGATAGATATAAGGGCTAAATACCTTAAATGGATTTTCCCTCATTACTTGGGCTTTTTCTCTCATTTTTTTCTTTAAAATTAGGAATACAGAACTAATTAATGAAATTCAACTTGTAAATAAGTATTAGTTGGAAAAAACACATTTTCATTTACATTTTCATCAGTCAAACACAGAGTTTAGTTTTGTTCCCTTAATTTCTTGTTCATGCTCAGCACAGAGATTGTTTCAAACTGCATCGACTCATTATTCACGTGTTATTTAATCTACATGGTACATAAAAAAAATCTTGTGATCCTTTAGAAATCTAAGCCTGTGTTTAAAGAATTCACATTTTACTTTTCTTATTCTCATAGATTCTCTCCTTACTCCATTTTCTTCTTTTCTTTTTCAAAGATTTTCCTTTTTCGTCTCTTTCTCTCTTTGCTGTTTTCTTCCTTGTCTGTTTGAGTTAGAAAATTAACTCTAGTATTCAATGTAAAGAAAAGGTCAATGACTTTTAATTTAATATTTTTGCTATGTTCGAGTTGAAAGATGGGTTTTTAAAACAATAATGTATTTCAATTCACCTTTTTTTATAAATGAGTTTATAAGTATGGGAAAGCCCATTGTATCCTGATCATTTATTTCTTTTCCCCTTCTACTTTATCTTCCTATCTTGTCTCCCATTTTTACCTTGTATTCTTCCTTTTATATTCTCTTTTTGGAATAGATTCAGGTGTCATCTTTCTCTAGTAGTAAACAAAAAAAAAAAAGAAAGAAAGAAAAAGGTAATTAGGTTTCATTGGAAAATTTATAAACTGCAGAGTGCAAATAAGATTATCATGTTGTAAACACATTGTCTTCTTTTTTTCTCTCTGTTCTAAACATTGGAAAATAAATCCCAAATGGATATAGAGGTTTTTAATGTTTTACATGAAACTGAGAGTTCAATTTATAAGAGTAACAGGTTTATTATTCTAGCAAGGTATATAAGACTAAAATACCATCTTATTCTACGCACATTTAGCGATCCTTTACTGAGCATTACCAAGTTCTCTCTGAACCGAGTCCCATACAGTGAGGAATATATTCAAAGGTGAATATGACATCATATATACAAGTTGTGCTAATATGGTAGTTCTCAAGCAAGGGTGATTTTGTTCCCCGGAGGACAATTTGGCAATGTCTGGAGAGAATTGGCGGTCCCCTCTGGGAGTGGTGGTCAGTTACTGGCGTCTAGTGGGTAGAAGTCGGGATACTGCTAGTCATCCTCTAGTGCATTGGATACCCCATGACAACAGAAAGTTGTCTGGCTTCTAATGGCAATACTGGGAAGGCTGGGACACCTGCTCTGATATCGGCTGACAAGTGAGAAGTAATATAAAATACGTCATGTTAGAAGAGGAGAAATTTTGGCTGAAGGAGATAGAAAAGGCAGAGAGGTAAATGAGTAGATTGAGGCAGGAGAAGGCAGAAGAGAAAAGGTGCTCTGGAAGCAGAAACTGTCCAGAAAAGCATACTTAGCTTTCTTATTTTTAAATCCCAATATGGAGAGCAAGTCCAAAGTATATTTTAGGGCGGTGCGTGTGGCTCAAAGGAGTAGGGCACCAGTCCCATATGCTGGAGGTGGTGGGTTCAAACCCAGCCCTGGCCAAAAACTGCAAATAAAAAACAAACAAACAAACAAAGTATACTTTAATCAGGAAAAACTGTTTGTTTTGACTTTTTTTTTTTTTTCGAGACTGAGTCTCAAACTATCGCTCCGGGTAGAGTGCTGTGGCATCATAGCTCACAGCAACCTCCAACTCGGGCTCAAGCTATCCTCTTGCCTCAGTTTCTTTCTATTTTTAGTAGAAACAGAGGTCTCACTTTTGCTCAGGCTGGTCTCAAACTCGTGACCAAGCAATCCACCTGCCTCGGCCTTCCAGAGTGCTAGGATTACAGGTGTGAGCCACCACTCCCCCCCATAGCAGTTTGTTTTCATTTTAAAATAAAATTTACCACTTCACTACCTATTTTGATCAAAAGGTATTGTTAAAAATGCCTTACATTTCCCTGCATCACTAAAATATACAGAAATAAGGCCAGGCTTAATAGCTCAGGCCTGTAGTAATACCAGCAATCCGGGAGGCTGAGGTGGGTGGATTGCCTGAGCTCACAAGTTCAAGACCAGCCTGAGCTAGAACAAGACTCTGTCTATAAAAATAGCTGGGTGTTGTGGCAGGCACCTGTTATCCCAGCTACTTGGGATGCTGAGGCAGGAGGATCACTTGAGCTCAAGAGTTTGAGGCTGCTGTGAGCTAAAGATGCCATGGCACTCTACCGAGGGTGACAAAGTGAGATTCTGTCTCGAAAAACAAAAACGATATATATGTAGACATACATATATACACAGAAATACTATGGTAGCTTTTGGTTTAAATTGGATAGTTACCTGAAAAATTATACTTCTCATTACTGTTTCTCAAGGTTGTATTACTTAACGGTTTTAGAAACAGGTACAGAATACATGTTTTGCTTCTTTATTACAATATTCATCATCAAGAAAAAGTTTTTCCTAACAGTTATTTTATTATACCAAGGGCTTTGAATATTCCATGCAATTGGAGAAGTGAATAATATATAAAACTTTAACATATTAATTAGAGGTTTTTTCCCCAATGAATAACACAATTTGAAATCAGACACAGAATGATTAATTGCTGAGCTGTCCTGTATTCTGCTTCCCTCTGATTTCTTTTAAACCTTAAGGAACCTGAATTGCAAAAGCTTTTCACAGAAAAGGAATATTTCATGTCTAAGAAACAACTGTCTCATAAATTAAAAATATACATATTTTTAATGATTACTTGAATTAAAATATATGAGATGAAATGTTTTTACCCTATGATCTATCTTTTTTCCTTTTTTACTTCTATGAGTGAAATCTTTGAGTCCCTGCTTATTTGAAGTTTTTTAAGATTTAAATTATAGTGGGCAGTGCCTGTGGCTCAGTGAGTGGGGCGGCAGCCCCATATACAGAGGGTGACAGGTTCGAACCTGGCCCCGGACAAACTGCAACAAAAAATAGCCAGGCGTTGGGGTGGACACCTGTAGTCCCAACTACTTGGGAGGCTGAGGCAAGAGAATCACCTAAGCCCAAGAGCTAGAGGTTGCTGTGAGCTGTGACACTACAGCACTCTACTGAGGGTGAGAAAGTAAGACTCTGTCTCAGAAAAAAAAAATTAAATCATATCATATTGATCATATTAATAACCTGTATGATGCCGACATGGAGTATTATATGTTTTAATCTGAAATAGAAAGTAGATAATTACTAATTCCCATTTTGGAATCTATGAATATACTTTAGTACATTCATTATATTGTATAAATGTTATATAGAGATTGGTCACTCTTGTTTTTATTGGCCATTGTTATAATTGAAGTGGAAGAAATGTGTTATTTCTGACAATATCCAGAATAGGATAGAATAGTTAAGTGCCAAATTATCGATCTAAGTACACTGTTATTCTCAGGAGTAAAATGTGAAAATGTCTCAAATATAGTCATTTGGGGCCATATTACCTAAGGAAAGTTTTAGTTATCTCTAGTTATGTTCTTCAAACTATAGATAATACGCCCTAAAATAGAAAAGAAATCCTTATCTGAAATGGTTCACTGTGTTCACTGTAGAAAAGATCTCTTATGAGAAATTAACATTTTAGTAATGTTTAGTTGGTAGAAAAATTAGCATCAAAATAAAAACATGAGCTTTGGGGCCAAGGCGCGATTGAAAATTCAAAGAGTTTGCCACCTATGTGAGAAAATGCTGAGAAATACCTTTAAGTCAGCTGGAATAGCAATATTAAAATCCATGTGGCAAAATGAGATAAAATAAAATAAAATAAAAAATCCACATGGCCAAATTGACCCTAATTTGAAAATATGGAAGTGTTTTCTCATTTTAGCTGATAAGCCTTTCAGGGATAACCAGAAATGTGAAATCCTATTCCACAGATCTGTAGATATTACTGTCTGTTTCTTAAGGATCATTGGACTAGTGAGAGCTGCCTTCCAAGACAAAAGGTTAGCATTTCTCTGGAGTCATTAAGCAGAAAAATGGAGTAGAATTTGCGAAGTTTGACTCTTCAACATTGCAGTTGGTCTAATGACATGTGCTTCAAGATGCGAGGTGAGGTTGTTCAGTGCAGTGAAAAATCTACACACCAATAACTTTAATTGGAAAGGTGATGTGGTGTGGTTCTGAATTTGTTGACTCCTTCCCCAAAGTAGAAGTGGGTGGTGTTAGATAAGCTTACAGTAAAAGTGAGCAAACATCGATTGTACATCAACCAAGTTGTCTAGCTCTGTGCTACTCTTCCCAATAATCCTGCCGGGCCAATAACATTATACACATTTCTCAGATTCAGACACCGTGAGGAAAGCTTTTATCCAGAAATAGATGAAGAAAGTTGCTAACGTAGCCTGCCATGAAGATTAGAGGCAGAAATGATGCCCCTCCCCTCCTCCACACTCATTCTCATCAGCAATCAGTGAATGGCTTATTATTACTCATAGGCCATGCCTTCGTCCCCTAATTTTGCATAATGGGACGTGCTTTGTCTTTCACACTGCACATTGTAGTATGGCAAAATCTCCCTTCGGTCAGGAGGTGATCTTCAAGCTAATACTGTTTTCATGTCACCAACAGCCACCACCTCAAAACTTCTTATTCCTTTGCTTCTCCATTTCTTCCCATTCAGCAGCAGTTACTGGGTATGCTCAGCAGCCAGGCTCCCTTTTGACTATTAATTAGAAGAGTTAGATTATAAAAATCCAAGCTGGAAGAAAATGCATCCGATTTTCAGGAAACCCTTTCTAAGACAGCCTGATTTCATTCTCTGGAATCTGCTGTCTTGGTTTGGATTATATGTATTGCTGCTCTGGGTCTTCCCTCTCTACCCTTCACCCTGTCCTACATCAGAAGTCTTTACCTGGCACACTACCCTAGCACAAGGGGTCATATCACGGCTGCAAACTGATACTTCTCTCTCCTCACAACGTTATTCCTGGGAGGACAGGAGCTCTGCTTGTTCATCCTTAGAATCTGTGCTTAGCCCAGTGTTGGATACAAAGCAGGTGTTTGCTGAGTTTTAGAATGAATAATGCTATTAAATTAAATACAGAAAATTTAAAATTGTGTGACATAGCAGTCCTTATGTTTGAATTTGTGTCATTATGAACCTTTATTGAAAGCAACTATGTTCAGGACCCGGTACTAGACTAAGTATGTATGTATGTGTGTGTGTGTGTGTGTGTGTTTGTATCCTCAGGGGAATAAACAAGTTTAAAATGTTATGGCTGATACTATTCACTAATTATCATACAAGGTAGGAGATAGTAAGTACCACCGTAGAAATACGAAGGGGCATATAAAGTTAGGTGGAGTAAGATGATTAATTTTCATCAAACTCTTGAAATCATGGTGTTTTATTCGATCTGTTACACAAAAGTCAAAGGTGACTAGGAAAAAATTAAATATGCTACTGTGTGTAGTTTAAATCACTGACAAGTCATTTATACCTTCCCTGGACTCGTTCATTGATGCACTTACCATGTGCTGGGCTTTGTGCGAGGCAAACTATGATAAGAGGCTGTGCTGAGTGTCTTTCATCTGCCTTTCCTCATCTACCCTCCGCTCCCCAGGAGGCTGAGCTGTACAGGTGACAACTATGGGTAGTCTAACACCATGTTCCCCTTCTAGTTCAGGCGGTAGGGAGCCCCCCAGGAGATCACGGGAAGACGGGCTCCTCTGGGCCTGGCCCCTCAGGTGGGCTTTGTCCTCTGGCTCTAAGCCTCCCCATGTCATCTCTCCTACAGCACTCTTTGCTTCCGGGTCCCACACTACTTCCGCCGCTCAGGCTTTATGACCTAAGGGCGTGAGAGGCTCTACTAGCCCATGCAGTTTCCCTCATCCCCACCTAAACCCTTGTAAACAGTCTCTTTCTTCAACCATCCTGGAGTTACATTACTTTTGAGTTTCCATCTGTTTGCTATTTAATACCCTGAATGGTAGGAAGACCAACGTTTATGACTTTGCTAAGTTTCCTCCCATGTCAACTCTTTCATTTGGGTCGAAGATTATCATATTCAAATAAGCAGGCCAGGCTTCAGAATAATGCTCTTTGGAGTGAGGAAAAGCATTAAATTTTAATCAGTCAGAATGAACAAAAGAGCTTCCCACAGGAATAGTCCCATTGTACTCTGGACAGGACATTGAATCCCACATCCCACTTTTTCATGGTGCAGCTTATCCAGTGTTATATCTTTTCTGGAAACCTGAAATCAGATTGAAACAACTGGAATTGTTGGTGAAATCGTTTGTAAAATTTAAGCGTTCTCACAACATAGAATAAGCAGGTATTTGTTTTATGTCATGCAGAGGGGAAATTTTTCCACTTTTAGGGCATGAGTAGACTAAAATATGGATATTTTTAGCTCAGAACAGATACACTGCCATTGTTTCATTTTTTTGGTATAATTACACGAAAGATTGATTTTTTAACACTATATTAAATCTGTAACTCTGTGTGTAATGGATGTGTGTTTGTGTGTGAGGTTTCATTTCTCAATTGGATGATAGATCCCTTTCCAAGGTTAAGCTAAATATTTGTGCTATCAGAATTGCTATTTTAACTCAACATGTGCCTTTTTACTTCTCAAAGGCTAGGGTTGGTTTAAATAATTATGAAAGTGAATACTATTTCAAATCATAATACTATTTCAAATATTTTTTCAAAACAAAACCCTTGACTTTCGACGTTACATATAAAGGTCTAACTGATAACCACCCACACTGGCAGCTTACCACCATTTAAAAGTGCTTCCCATACTTTTCTCTCATGTAAGCCTCGGAAGAGCCCTGCAGAGTCAGAGGTCTTCAGAGTATTGGTCTAATGTTCCCTGCTACTGCTGGGGGCCCTTTCAAGACAATCATCTCACCGAAGGGCAATGGATGCCATTGAAGTGATTTGAGCAGGAGGACAGTGTAGGAAATAGAAGGGAGTCAAGACAGAGCAGGCAGACAAGTTGGCATCCCCAATGGAAATCCAGATGAGAGATGGCATGGGGCATGGGTGACAGCAATAGTTATGGAGAAATATGGGCAGGATCAAGATGTAGTGCAGCAGTAGACTAGGTAAGTGTTAGTGCAGTAAATCTTATTAAATTAATAAAGATTAGGATATAAAATGTCTTCCACAGAATTCCAGAATGAAGCAACAGTTACTTCTGTGGGGTAGAATTATGGTGAGTTTTTTTCTGCCTGCTTATAATTTGCTGTCTTTAAAATTATCCCAAAATGTCTAGGTATTTTTAAAAATTATTTCAGGATATTATGGGGGTACAAATGTTTTGGTTACACAAATTGATTTTCTACCATTTGACTCAAAGTTGTAAGTGTGCCCATCACCCAGACAGTGCACATAGTACCCTTTAGGTCTGATTTTACCCTTTCCCTCCTTACTCCTCCCATTTATTTAAATTTGAAAAGCATTATTTCAATACGTACCCATGCGTGTTAATTGATTAGTTCTAATTTAATAGTGAGTACATGTGTTTGTTTTTCCATTCTTTGATACTTCACTTAGAACAGTGGTTCTCAACCTTCCTAATTGCTGCATTGTTACAAATGGAACAAATGGGTCACGACCCACAGGTTGAGAACTGCTGCCTTAGAAGCATGGTTTCCAGTTCTACCCAGCTTGTTACAAATGCTATTAGTGCACCATCTTTTTTCATGGCTGAGTAGTACTCCATGGTATACATGTACCACATTTTGTTAATCTACTCATGAGTTGATGGGAACTTAGGTTATTTCCACACCACATCTTTGCCATTGTGAATTCTGCTACTATAAGCATCCAAGCGCAGGTGTCTTTTTTACCTTTGGATAAATACCCACTAGTGGGATTGCTGGATCAAATGGTAGGTCTACTTTTAATTATTTGAGGAATCTCCATACTACTTTCCATAGGCATTATATGAGTTTTGCAGTTCCACCAACAGCATATGAGGGTTCCTCTCTCTGCATCCAGGCCAGAATTTGTTGTTTGGGGTAGGTATTTCTTTGTGAATTATAATTTTCCTTTAAAAAAGAAATATAAAGAACATACTTTCCTATGCAAAGTAAATTAAGTTAATCAATTACCAGGATGTAATAAATTTAAAGTAGTAAACTTTGAAGTCTTTCAGGGTCTTGTATTTAAATCTGTGAGCAGGAATAAATAACTCAATTATAGTTTCTCTTTAGGAGTCAAAAAACTTCAAAATTGCTCTGTAGAAAAATGTCTGGAGTGGGAGTCACATTATAGCTGTATACATATGGATATTACATATGTTTAGTTAATAACTTATAAACCTTATTTATGAAGAAATTTACCAGCATTATTTTATAATTAATTAAAGGCTGCTTTAATGATAAAGCAGGTATTTCAAAATTTTGTCATGTGTTCTTATGATAGGTAACTGTAATACTCTTCAATATTTTCGTTATTGCTGTTAATTTTTTTAGGTCTGATTTGAAAATAAAATGGAGGTTAGAATCAGTTGTTTGGTACTCATGTAAAAATACTGATGTATCAGAAAAACATTCTTCAAATCACTGCATCAAGAACACAAATGTAATGCAATTTCTCTGGACTCACTGAGCCATCGTGCCTGTTTGTGTTCACTGAGAACAGGTTATCAGTAGGGCAAGTAGCATTAATTGACAACTGCAGATTATTGCCTCACAACCTGCGTGTGCCCATCCAACTAATTTCCTAGAGAAGACGGAGAATTTCTCCTTCAGTTATCCTTTGGCACTAAGAGTTAAGCTGTGCTTAATTTGTCTTTAAAAAAGGAACATATACTGTGTTAAGTGGTATGCAAATAGTAAACCTGGATCTTTAAAGGCTGCGAAGTAAGTTTTCATAAACCTCTAAGCATAAAAGTTTGTGTTTATTTATAGAGGGGCAGCCATACATGAGTGTATTGTTTAAAACAGGTGAGTAGGGAGCCAGCCAGGCATGGCCCAAGCATCTGTTCTACCTCTGCTGGTTCTAAGACCTTGGGATAAGTCCTTTATCCTCTCTAAGCCTCAAGTTCACCATCAGTGAACTGGATAGCATAGTAACTCCTACCCCCGTTAGATTGCTATGATACTATAAATCAGTGGTTCTCAACCTTCCTAATGCCACGATGTATTTTCACTGTTACAAAGGGGTTGCGACCCACAGGTTGAGAACCGCTGCATAATACCCGTGAGGCACTTTGCACACAGCATTCTCTAGGTAGATGTTATTTTTACTGCATTGTTACTGTTACTAACTGTACTCCATCTAAAAAGTGCCCCTTTCTTCTATAAAACATTAAAAAAGAGGGAGTCCCTCAGGACGCAGCTGTCCCAGCAAGAAAACCAATAGCAGGGTGCCTCTGAGCTGCACCCCCACATTCCTGAGAGTCTTTCAGAGTAACTGAGAATCCTGTGACACCTGAACGCTTCACCCCCTTTCTCCATACATTCTATGGTGATCAAATAATCATACATTTATTGAACCCCTGCTGTGTACAAAGCTCTATCTGGGATCTGAGATTCTTAGAGAAAATTCTGTCTTCCAAGGAGCTAAAACAACTATAGAAGGAGAAAGAACAATCATGCGAGGTAGCTTTTGCTAGATGCCAGATGAGACCAAAGGTCAGGTGATAAAGGCTTTCAGAGAAGGCAGAGATCACTGTGGGCAGGAGGGTTGACAGGCTTCAGAAAAGAAGTTGGCTCAAAGCGGGCTCTCAAGGATGTGCGGTGCACAAGTAAGGAGAGAAGTGGGGCCACGTCAGCAAGAGCAGAGGTCACCTTGACAAAGACACCCAGCAGTGTGGAGCAAAGACGAGCTTTCAAGGCGTGGTCCTGGAAACAGCAGCCCAAGATCACCTGGCCCATCATTCTGCTTGGAGTGCCATGATGAGATAGCACCGACTGGGCGGCTTACACACAGAAATGCGTTTGCTCACAGTTCTGAAGTGTGGGAAGTCCAAGATCAACATGCTGGCAAATTCCGTTTCTGCTGAGACTCTCCTTCCGGCTTGCAGATACCCTGCTTCTCACGGAGCCCGCACGTGACTGAGAGGGAGAGGGAGATCACAAGCTCTCTGGGGTCACTAACCCAATTAGGCCCTTGGCCCATTTTTGACCTCATATTGACTGTACTGACTTCCTTAGGGGCCCCATCTCTGAATACAGCACACTGGGGGTTAAGTATTCAACGTTTGAATTCAAGTTCATTATAGGGGAACTCAGCCTTCTGTCCACAACAACTGGGAAATTTTTAGAAACGCAAAATCTTTGAGCCTGACTCCAAAACTGCTGAGTCAGAAACTCTCTCTAAGAGAGGGGCTCACAAGCCTTCTGGGCTCCTGAGACCGCCAGAGTGAAGACTCAGTATTAGGGGAGTGAGTATAGGGAGATGAAAGGAGTAGATTGTTATTAGAACTTGGCATGTCAGGTTCAAGATTGCGGAGATTGGTCTAGTGGAAGGCCCAGAAGGGGAGAAGCCCACCAGGTTAATGGAAAGGACTCATTGTGCCATCTGTTTTTGAAAAGCAAGGAAGTAAAGGAGGGAGGACTTTTGGATAAGGTGTGTGGCTTGAGTAGTAATAACAGAATGGACAAGAAGGGACAAATATGAGAAATACCACAAAGGAAGGACCTGTAAGTCATTACAAGGTAAAGCAAGCAAAGAAGCAAAGGAGAAACAATGGTCGACTTAGGTAACTTGTAGATCTGTACAACCTACCACTGACCACAATGCAGACGCTTAGATGGGGCGCTGTTTGGAGGCAAATGATAAACTCAGTTTTATTTATTTCTGTTGTTGTTAATAACATGCTATTCAGGTGACTGTGTCCACGTGGCAAATGAGACATGTAGTTAAGAGAGCAGTCAGGTCTGATACTCCTTTCACAAGCTGATTATTGAATCCTGTGGAGTTGTTGCAAGTTCTGAGAAAAGGCACGCAGGGAGAGAGAATGAAATGAGCAAACTCACAAAGGAAGGGGAAAGGGCTGCGGGAATGGGTGAGGATGGGACGGGCCATTTAAACATTTGTTGGCTAAGGCCTCGTGAGGTCTCTGAACCTGAGCACTGTGGAAGGGCCGCGTTTGCAGCTCTTTGTAACAAGTAAATCGCTGTGCCTATGGATGTCAGTCACACTGCCATTAGTGCCACCTGAAGGACTTGAAGAGCTTGGCCGTGTATATGTACCTAAGTAACGCATTAAGTCATTCACGGTTTCTGTAACAGTAAACTGGTGGTTCTTTAACAACTGTACCCATCAAGGTGGATTTCTCCCTAGTCACGAATCTCACCCTACCTGCACTCTAGGTGGAATTAAAAAAAAAAAAGTGTACCCATCAAAATCACTTGGAGGGTGTGTTGCAATACAGAATCTTGGACCCCACCCTTAGTGTTCCCCCCTCGGTAGGATGGGGTAAGGTCTGAGAATTTGCATCTATAAAAAGCTCCAGCTGCCTTTGATGCTGCTGGTTCCAGAGCCACAATTTGAGAACCACAGTTAAGCCTTAGACTGAGGTGCGCTGCTGAGGGCCCAGGTAGTCAATTTGAGATCACGTGGCTGAGAACTATAAGCTCAGGCAATTTTCTTAGCAATGTGTTTACAGACTGAAACCTCTAAACGAGTGGTTTTGAACCGGTGTGCCATGAGAAGATCTTAGGTGTGCCACGAAAATTTTTTAAAACCATTCATTAAATTAATTGTGAAAGATGTTCAGAGCACAGTAAGTGTTTTTTTTTTTGTTTGTTTTACTCCTTTTTTTAATCAACTTAATAAGTGTGCCATGGAAGTTTCACTCTATGTTCAAGGGTTCTGTGAGATTAAAAAAGCTGGAGAAACACTGCACCAGACAAAAGGAGCAGTTGAAATCATGACAGAAGATTCTAGAGTCGATTAAAAAAAAGTTCCTTTCCAAATAAAAGCATGTGCCTTATAGCCTCAAAAGAAGACCCTCATGTAGGCAGCATGAAAAAAACAACAAAAAGTGAAACTGAAAAATGAAAGGAAGTCCTTTATGAAAGAAAAACAAATGTATTCCATACTTCCCAAAGGTGAAGTTCAGCTCTACCTAGTTTTCTCTTGTTCTCTCTCTTTTTCTCACCTTGTAGCTTTCGCGTAAAATGATATTGCCTTTTTACATATAATTTAAGAACCTAGAAACTTGATTTCTGCCTGTTCAAAGTACGGGAGTTATTTTTAGTTATTTTCAGTGACATTTTTGTTCCTGTGCCAGATCCTGTAAATAATTTAAGAGCTAGGTTTTGTAGGAATTTGCTATATATAGTTGCTGTCTCAGCATCCACTTTGAGTCCTGACGTGAGTTGTTTGAAACCCGGTCTTACCTCATTACCTGAGGTCTGGTTAACGCTTTTCATCTCCATGGTTGTTTGTGATATTTGTTCTTCATGCCGCTGACCCAAAACACACCCCACAGTGACTGACCACCATCACGCCTAATGGCCAACACCAGCCATTAGTGTAAATAAGTTCCCTCTTCCCGTATCTTTTCTCTAAAGTAACGGATCCACACCCTGCCTCTGCCAGGGAGACTCTGACCCCAGGAAGGCATCGTCCCACAGTCCCACAGGCCCTGCATCTGCTCTCACTCCCACCACCTCCCGACATCCCCTCAGGCCTCCTATCAGCGCCCAGCGCCCGCCCCTCTCTGAGATCTGTATGTCATTCCTTGCTTCCGGTCCAGGCATTTTTGTTTCACTTCCTCACTGTGTGTCACCTGACTGAACACACCAGAACATAACTTTCCCTGTTCAGGGCTCACCTAGAGAGTGGCTGGCTTAACACTCTCCACAGAGAGCGTTCAAGAGCTAATTAGCAAGAAACCGAAAGCATATAGATCACAACAGAAAGCTTGGTTGTTCACTGAACAATATCTGTTTATACTGTAAACTGTGTTTATGATGGACTTGGACCCCACTGGACCCATTCTGGCTTTGAATGGCATTGCTATCTTGTTCTGTGCAGTCATGCCTTGTTTCACTTTATTTTCCACTTGAAGTCATTTCATTCTCTTCATTTATAAACACCTTGAATTTTCTTTAACTGAAAAGCAAGGTAACTAGATAGAGCATTCCCCTTAGCAATCGTAACCCCCAATGCAGAACAAATAATACAGAACAAAACTGCCAACACTATGTCCTACATCATTAAAGGAAGGAGAGAAAATGGTGCTGAAAGGCAGAGTGCCACTATGAAGCAATTCAAGAGCAGAAGGATGGATAACTGGAAAGAAAGAAAGTCAGTTGTTCTTTTCTTTTGAAGGTAGCCAATTTGGAAAATGTTAAAGTCTGTTTATATTGACAGCAAGGTTTGGGAATGCTAAGCAAACATTCCAGTGCAAATGTTCATTATGGAAAGTACACCCGTGATCTTCCATTGGGTCCCCTCAGGGACCCTGATAGATTCCCTGATGGGGAATATGAGCCATTTTCAGATGAGGAGACTGAGCTTCGGGCTGAGAGCCGATGAGATTGGATGACCTATGAGTCACATAGATCATAAGAGGTGGAACTGAATTCAAATTCTTTCAACTCTAAGCATGGGGCATTTTCCAGTAATCTGCCCATAAACCAAAGACATTTTCCAAATTTTAAAGTGATGCTATGCTCATCCAAGTAAAACCAATTTTGATCGATAGGTTTTATTCCATCTCAGTCTATCATTATCTAATATAAGCATCTGAATTAAAATGTAATAAAGTCTAATAGAACCTCTCATTATTTGTATGGATACAGTAGTAACAGAGATAAGGAACTATACATATTAAATCAACAGATATTTATATATTGCCTAATATTTGCCTTAGGACTGGAAATTGTTGGAAATATAATTAGAAAGTCTCCTTCCAGGCCAAAAAAATCTTCTCCCCAAAGATAGAAAAGAAAGAAAAGTTTCATTTACTAAAAAATTAAGCCAGAATAAGATGTATATCACAAGAAATCCAAGAGATTGCAAATACAGAAAGAAATCTCACCCTTTTATACAACCAAGAAGATATGATCTATTACATATTCTCGAGCTAAATGATAACTTATCCTCAAGAATGAGAACTTGACACTGCCATACATACAATCCATCCCGAATTCCCATAGTACTTGAGTTAACCACCTATTTTAGATAATTCATCTTAGCCAAAGGAAAAATAAATTTCCCATATCCTATAAAAGAAAGTAGTTTTGCAATTTGGAGCGGGCCATCTGCTGAAGTCAGTGTCCTGCCCTTCTAACAAAACCAAGAAATAGGGATGCTATCTTCCTTGCTACATTTCAAAGAAATAATTCCCAGATCCTTGAGAATGATATTGTTGGGTCATAAAACTAGCAAGAGACCCATTTAGCTTTCAATGGTATGTCCTCTCTGTGAGTGTGTACATTTCAAAAAGAGAAAACTTACCAGTTTTTTGAAGTAAATGATCTAAGACAGGGGCAGATGTTTCTTCCTTTGCTTTCAACAGGGAGAATGTATTAATCACACAACCATTATGGCAGTTGTAGGCTGCCATAACAAAATATCACATACTGAGTAGGTTAAACAATAGACATTTATTTTCACAGTTCTAGAGGCTGCAAGTCCCTGGTCAAAGTGCTAGAAAGGTTCCCTTGGGTGAGACCCCTCTCCCTGGCTTGCAGACAGCTGTCTTTACCCCCTGTCCTCATGCACCCTTTCCTCTGTGTGTGTGGGTGGGGGGGAGAGAGGGAGAGAGAGAGAGAGGGAGAGAGAGAGAGAGATTACTGGTGTCTCCTCCTCTTTAATTTTTTAAATTGACAAATAATAATTATATGTATTTATGAAATACATAGTGATGTTTCCATACATATAATGTGTCAAATCAGGGTAATTGGCATGTCCATCATTTCCAATATTAGTCGTTCCTTTGTGTTGGGACATTTAATATCCTACTTCTAGCTATTTTAAGCTATTTGAAACCATATTATTATTGTTAGCTATAGTCACTCTATAGCGGTTAACAGCACTGCAACTTATTCCTCCTGTCTAGTTGCATTTTTAAATACTTTAGCAGATCGCTAACCCTTTCTTCCCCTACCCTTCCTGGTCTCTAGTAATGTCTATGTTTTCCTTCTGGGAGAGCAACATGTTTTAGTTTCCACGTGTAACTGAGGATATATAACCTTTAACGTACTGTTCCAGGCTTACTTCACTTGACATCGTATCCTCTGGTTCTATCTATGTTGCCAGGAATGGCAGGGTTTCGTTCTTTTTATGTCTCGATAGTATTTTGTGTATTATACCATAATTCTTAAATCTGTTCTTCCGTTGTTAGACACCTAGGTTAGTTCCCTATCTTGCCTATTGTGAAGGCACCACAGTAAGTGGAGGGAGGGTGCAGTTTTCCTTACTCCTTTACCTTCCTTGGGATAAATGGCCAATAGTGCAATTGCTGGATCATGTAGTAGTTTTTCTGTTTATTTTTATCATTTTCATGATTATCTTAAGAAACTTCCTTAGAGTTCTCCACAGTGGCTGTGCTAGTTTACATTCCCACGGTGTGTGAGCTACCTTTTTGCTGCATCCTCACTAGTATTCATTATTTTTGTCTTTTTGTGATAACTATTCTTTTTTTTTTTTTTAGCAGTTTTTGGCCAGGGCTGGGTTTTGAACCCGCCACCTGCTGACATATGGGGCCGGCACCCTACTCCTTTGAGCCACAGGCGCCACCCTGATGATAACTATTCTAACTGGGTGAGATGATACCTCATTTTAGTTTTTATTTGCATTTCCTTGATGATTAGTGATGTTTGATCAGATTAAGGCGCCACCCTTGTGACCGCATTTAACCTGACTTGGTTGACCAGAGAGTAAATTGAGTGTTCCTGACAATTTGGGAAGAATGAAACTGGCAAGTTGAATGTATAAAAGCAGAACCACCTGGATACTCACTAATATAACTAAGCTTACAGATTAAGGCTGATAATAATTTACCAACATCCCACTCAGAAATTGATTTATTCATTCACTCAACATTCAATCGCTTATAGGTTGATTTTACACACCAATATGGCTTAAAGCTACCCAGATTTTGTTTTCCTTCCAGGAATCATTTACTACCATCATAGATTTTATGACTATTGACTAAGGTTCAAAATTAGATTTCGATTTCAGACCATCAAGTTGATTTTACAAAAATACCAATGAAGTGAAATGACTGCGAATGAGATGATGGAGTTCTCCTCCTCCCAGTACAGTTGAAAAAGCCCATGAAACATGCATAAGCCTCGAAACTTCCTATGTGGTCAGTATACGGTGAGAATCTTTCCCACTTCTGAAAATGATCAGCAACTAATCCACACAGTGCAATTCACTCAGAATGACTGTAAAAGTCAGTGTGGACAAACTATAAATTATATAATGCTTTTAAAAACTGTGTGTCTTACAGTCTCCACATTTAGTAATCTCACAACTAAGGAGTTTAAGACTGGTCCTCAAGGCCTCTATACCTCCCATCTACCTCAACTCAGTTTGTAGGCCTTTCTGGTAGGGGAAATTAGGGGATAAGAAAGGGCAGATGATGCTGGGCCGCCTCCACCCATCTCTCTGTGCCTGCCTGCTGATTCTCTACCCTGCGCATCCCTCCTATATACAAATAGCAAGCCTCTTTTTACTTTACTCAAGTAAAAAATAGACATCTTCATTTAAGATATTGATATATTTAATAAAATACGTGAAGAGTCAAGTTGGATATGTTTTAATGACTAATTAAATCACTTTTTAAATAAAAGGATGACAATTCATTATTTGTTTTGTCCCAAGTTTCAGAAGGAAAAAAAGATTGGTTCTAGATGCCTAACTTGAGTCTCTAGAAGACGAATTTGTGCTAGCTTCTATGTCAGACAGAGTGAGAAGGTGGAGATTAAAGAGTCCTAGATAAGATGGCAGAGGAGGGCGGCACCTGTGGCTCAGTGAGTAGGGCACTGGCCCCATATACCGAAAGTTGTGGGTTCAAACCCAGCCCCAGCCAAACTGCAACAAAAAAATAGCCGGGCGTTGTGACGGGCGCCTGTAGTCCCAGCTATTCGGGAGGCTGAGGCAAGACAATCACCTAAGCCCAAGAGCTGTAGGTTGCTGTGAGCTGTGACACAATGGCACTCTACCAAGGGTGACAAAGTAAGACTCTGTCTCTAAAAAAAAACAAAACAAAAAAAAGATGGCAGAAGATGGGCCAGACACCCTTCTCCTCCAGCCTCTGGAGCTCCACACCTGACCAGCAGCCCCTGCCAGTTGCATAGTGACCTCTTTGTTTACCAATACCACTCCCTCCCCTTGCTTCCATTGTGGTTCATCAAATAGCCATGTGCCCAAAACCTTTAAATTCAAATGAAATGCTGATATATTTTAAATTTATCTTCTCAATTAAATCGTCCTTTCTTCTAAAATATGGTTACATTAACATTGAAATCCTGGCTCTGCTACTTATTAACTGTGTAATGTTGGGTGAGTTATTTAATTTCTCTGTGCCTCAGTTCCCTTACCATACAAATAGGGTGGTAATGGTACCTACCCACTTAGGGTGGTTGGTAAAAAGATTAAATAAATCAATATATGTACAGCTCCTAGAACAATACCTAGTCCATAATAAATACTTTAGAAGCATATTCTTATTTTAAAAATAAACGTTCACATTCAAGTGTAAAGGGGCCATAAATATTATGGTATAGACAATACTCCAGAGGAAGCTTCTGAAATGGACAGCAAAAATCTTTTTTTTTTTTTTTTTTTTTTTTTTTTGAGACAGAGTCTCAAGCTGTCGCTCTGGGTAGACTGCCGTGGCATCACAGCTCACAGCAACCTCCAATTCCTTGGCCTAAGAGATTATCTTGCCTCAGCCTCCCAAGCAGCTGGGACTATAAGCTCCTGCCACACTATTTTTTTGGCCTGGGCTGGATTCGAACCTGCCAGCTCCGGTGTTAGGTGGCTGGCACTCTAGCCACCTGAGCTACAGGCACCCAGCCAGGACAGCAAAAATCTTTTAAATAAACAATGAAGAGATACAAAGAAACCCTCCCTAGCCATCAAATATACATAAGCATCTACAAAACTAAGTTAGGCAGTATGCTGATAGCACAGTAACTAACAAACAGCCTATAAGAGTCCAGAAACATATCTATCCAATTATGAGAACTGAGTATGTTAAAGTTAACATTTTAAAATAGTGAAAAAGGGTTGACTTTGGACTACTAAGTACATGGTACACTGGGACGAAGGAAAAAAATAAAGCTAGAGCTAGCATTCATATCACATTGAAAAATCATATCAAATTGAAAAGTGCCAGAGAGTCTGAACACAAAGTCAGTAAAGTGAAAGACAATGAGAAAATATGTGAAATGTAAAACAAATGCTCCTTAAATCAATAAAGACAAATGCCAGTATAAAAACATGCAAAGAGGTGAAAATAATAAATACTGGGCAGCACCTATTGCTCAGTGAGTAGGGCGCCAGCCCCATATACTGAGGGTGGCAGGTTCAAACCCAGCCCCAGCCCAACTGCAGAGAAGCATATTCTTAATTATGAAAATAGTAATATTTTGGTTTTTAATTATCTAAGACTTAATTATATTCAACTCTTATTTTGCCATTAAAATATATATTTCTTACTACTCATGCTAAAAGCAGTTTTAGTGACAAATTGCATAATATTTTCTCCATGAATAACTCCAAATTCTTGGACAACTTCCATTTGTCTATCTTTGGCTTGTTTGGATAGATTCAAGTTTCTGGTGAATCACACTTTGTCTTGCATAGAAATGTAGCCAAATGGAGTGAATTTATCTCTTCATCACTTTAGTCATTCAGACTGTTGAATGATTACATGAAGAAGTTACATTTCTTCAATGCATAAAAATATATATGAAAAATGACTTTTAAAATTTTCAATGAAAGAAATGTCTTCAAGAATGAATATAATTGTCATTTAGGGCTTGCTTTGAGTGTTTTAATGGGTAATTTTGATCAAACACCCAGTATGACTGAGTCTAGCTTCATTAGGCAATGTCCGAGCTACTCAGTCTGAAAGTTCAAACTAGAAATGTTTGCAAGTTCAACCTCGGAGCTTAGATTTACAAGAAAGATATAGTTTTCATGGTATATCAATATGCTAATTCCAGCTATAGACATTTTTTCTACCCAACGTGCTAAAAGAATCTTTCCTGTATCACATGCTAAACATGCCTGTCTGAATTCTAGAGAACTCATTTCCATAGCAAATGGATGCCAGCCAATCTTAGTGTTTTCAGTTCTGTGGATTTTTTAATCTGTGAACCAGAATGTAAATAGAGAATGACCATGACCCGGATTTAAATGACTTTAGGGTGCAGGCTTGTTCTGAAGAGCTACCCTCTGCTATGCACACAATAACAACTCAAAAGACCAAATGAGAACAGCTATTGGTTCAAACAAGGTCGTGCTGTAAATCATTGCACAGGCAGGACTGGAAAGTAAGAGCCAAGGGAAGCATCAGTGTGCCAGAGGACCCCAACCAGGTGTGTTAGGAGATACATGTAACCTAATACTGTGGGGACCCAGCATCCTCTGGGAGAAAGGCATTCCATGGAATCTCCAGGCCAGAGTTTCTGCACAGGTAAGAGATTTATCTTACCTAGCCCATGACTTGGGATCCTCTGCTTATGAACCCCACAATAGTATCTGGGGAAAGACATATGGAAGGGGAGGGAAGATTATTAGGCATAAAAAATCATCTCTTTCCTGAGGCATTGCAGAAAGGGTAAGAGAGTCCCCATCATGTAAAGTCAAATAATTATAATGCAGTAGTTGATTTTGATCTTTTCATGGACTGGTAACATATGACACATATTAAGAATGCAAAATATTATTTGAGGAGATTGGTGAATAATGTATTAACACATGGTGTCAGAGATCATAGGGGGTTGCTCATATTAAGGATGATTTTAGGTGTCAAGAAAGCATAAGAATTATATAGAATTTTTATTGTGACCCTAGAAGAAATACTATGTAGTCCAGCCAATAATATAAACCATTTTCCAATTATGTCTAATTTTTATGGACCACAATTATGACTTTTTAAAAATGGAGGCGTTAGATGTATTCCAGGGATATAGGCTTTGTCTTAATATTTTTTAAGAAGTACTAATCATTGGTGCTGTCCAAGAAAAGAAGCAGAAGCCTTTTCAGGTGATGTCCACTTGATAGGAAATAGCCAAGCTAAGACTGATTGAATCTTTCCAGTATACTGTAGAAAGCACTCCTGCTCCAAGGTCCTTTTTATTTCTAAAATTCTGTAATATTGCTTTAGGAATTTGGAAATTCAGAGTGGAAATCTGTCTGTGTCCAAGGATACAGTTTGATGCTCCCCAAAAATATGGGGAGAATATTGGTATAGCAGGTATGATTGGGATAGAATCATGTTCTATTAAATTAAGCTGATGGAAGTAGCTTGAAATGTTCATTACAAGAATTTAATTTATACTTATTTAGCTTGGACACAGCTAAGTTGTAAAAAATGAGTTCATTTCTATTGATTATATTTTACTATATACTTTAAATTTCTTTCTTCTATTTTTAGAACAAGTTGGCTGCTTCCATGTTAGTCCCTTAAGTATAAAGATTCATCTCTTAAAGTTGATGTAAGGACATTCATGCAGTATTTGTTATCCAGGGGCACTCAGTCAATGTTAACTCTATTTATTGTGGCACAAATACTCAGGTATTTGAAATGAGAGCTTGTTCTCATTCAAAAATGAAAGCAGGTACTCAACAAACATTTATTAAATGAACAATTAGTAATTGCGCTACTATAAATAATACATAATAAATATGGTAAGATAATACTTTTATCATCATCCCACTCTTTCCTACTTAACCTCTCATAATAATGTTCTATAGTAAGAGCATATTTTATTTTATCAAGTATCCATATTCATGGTATTATTTGATCACAAAACATAGAGGAATACTGCCATTTCCATCTTACCAATGGGAAATAGAGGTTCAGAGAGGCTAAGTAACAGCATCATTACAACTCTCTGCTTCATGAGTCCATGTCCAGAACATTTTCTATTAATCTTGACATTTATGCTGGTTTCAGAGGCACAGATCAAGAGAAGAGAAAGCCTGAACCATTTCCTCTGCATGTATGCATTCTGGCTTCCCCCCACTTTTGATGCTTTGACTTTGCGTCTTCTATAAACCTGCAATGTAATCTATCTCCTCAGTATCTCCTTGTAATTATTACCTTTTATGCTATTTGTAGGTATTTAAAAAATGGTAAGAACCTTTTCTCTCATTTCAGTAAGACTCCCCAGGTTTTCAAAAGTGAGATATTTTATTGATATTTGATCATTATGGATCTAAGGCACAAGAAGAACCTCGAGAGAGCAATTATTTCTACAGCAGTAAAATGTTTAAATTACCCAAAGCCCGTGGTTACTCACAGTATCTTCAGGAATCTCCTGCAAGTAGCCTACTTCAGTGTTTAGTAGTCACTTGTACAGTGACGAATTCTTCCCCACATCTAGACAGATTTCCCCTGGGTCTGTGTAAAACCTACTTTATTTTTTTTTTTTTTTACTTTTCACATTTTTTTAATTAAATCATAGCTGTGTACATTAATGCATTTATGGGGTACAATGTGCTGGTTTTATATACAATTTGAAATACTTTCATCAAACTGGTTAACAGGGCCTTCACCATACTTTCTTTTTTTTTTTTTCCTTTTTTTTTTTTTTTATTAAATCATAGCTGCGTACATTAGTGCAATCAAGGGGTACAATGTGCTAGTTTCATATACAAACTGAAGTGTTTTCATCAAACTGTTTAACATAGCCTTCATGGCATTTTCTTAGTTATTGTATGAAGACATTTGTATTCTGCATTCAGTAAGTTTCACCTGTACCCTTCTAAGATGCACCATAGGTGTGGCCCCTCCAATTACCCTCCCTCCACCCCCATCTCCCCCCTCCCCTC
>CAUYRH010178579.1:0-17520 GCA_963574655.1 Perodicticus potto
ACCTGTAGAAGACTGAAATTGAACCCACACCTTTCACCACTAACGAAGATAGACTCACAATGGATTAAAGATTTAAACTTAAGACATGAAACTATAAAAATTCTAGAAGAAAGTGCGGGAACACTCTAACCCTGTTCTAAGGGTTCTAAGTTCTATTTGTTGGGGGCAGAGCCCTGATTATCACTTCTTAAAGGCCTCATATTTTAATGCTACTACTTTGGGTCTTATATTCCAATATATGAATTTGGAGGAGATACATAGATTCAGTCATGATAATATTGCTCTGTATCTTCACCAGCATTTAGTCTTATCAGTTTTGGATTTTAGTCATTTTAATAGGTTTGTGGTGGTATCTCATTGTTTTGATTTGTAATTACCTAGTGAGACATGTTTATATCTTTACATATGCTTGTTTACCATCTGTATATCTTCTTTGATGTGGTATCTGTTTGGATCTGTTGCCCGTTTTTAGTTGAGTTTTTTTTTTCTTTATTTTTGAGCTTTAAGGATTCTTTTCATATTTTTGATATGTGTTCCTTATCAGATATATTTTGCAAATACAGTAGAACTTCTTTAAGTTGATCATTCAACTATAACAAACTGGTCGAGATGTGGAAGTGGTCAACTAGGCCTACTGTACTGATATGTACATGTGGTGCATGTCCAGTCTATGAAAATTAGGTCAGCTTAAGGAAGTGATCAGTGTAGGAAGATGATCAGGGAGAATCTACTGTGTTTTTATCCAGTCCATAACTTGTCTTTTTATTTTCTTCAGGTTTAATTTATTTTGGTACTTAATTTTAGTGGGTGTTATAGCTGAAAAGTAAACCTCATAAACAATGCATAGATCTGAGTGGAAAAATACACCATTGATTCTGCTTTCTAAATTAAACTTATTTTCAAATCCATGAACCAATTATGCAAAGCATTTTTTAAAATATAATTCAGGTAGTAACATTTCATTTCCCCAGATTGTCACCTGCTTTTACTAAGTAATTGGAATTGTTGTATTCCTATATATATTTAAGACCTACGGAGATTTATTTGGAAAATGTTTAAATGGGTGTGAAAATGGTTTCCAATTTCTTTGTTGTATTTTATTTACTTTATACTGAAGTTTAACATGCTTGCAGTAAAGTACAATAATCTTAAGGGTATAGCTTAATGAATTTTTACAGATGTATGCACATGTGAAATCAACACATAGATCAAGGTAGAGAACATGTCTACTACACTGGAAAGTTCCATCAGGTCCCTTTCAGGTCAGTGTTCGTACCCAGAGCTAATCAGTCTTCTGATACATTTTACTTGTGTTATCTTTGTAATCTTAACTTGAAAATATATTTTTATTTTAGTTGAAATCGAAGCAGCTATTCTGTCAATTTTATTTATATAGGTTTTAATTTAAAAAATTGAATAAATGAATTATTTACTCTCAAGAATATATCTTCAGCATATCTTCAGTGACTCATAGAGAAAGTGATTATATGAACATCTCTTGATAGGAACAGAATCTGGAAATGCCATGAGCTGTTCTAAAATAGCGATGCTGGGATCCACCCTCCATAATATATTTGTTCTAGTACTTGCTGCTTCAGCTTTTTAGCAATACTTTCAGCCAGCGATATTTGTTGATAAATATTACATTTCAGTAGGTATTTTTGTTGTTGGTGATGTTATTACATATTATTTCAGCTGTTTTTACCATGGGAAGAAAAGTGTTTCCCCCAATGGTTTGTGGTTTCTGATGAAAATGTTGAAAAGTATTGGACCAAGAAAAGAATCATTGAAATGTAGAGACCTCCCCTTCCTTCCCCCCTTCTTCCCTCCTTCCCTTCCCTTTCTTCCCTCTCTTCCCTCCCTTCCTTCCTTTTATGAGGAAGGGCCTCACTCTGGTGCTCAGGCTAGAGTGCAGTGGCATCATCATAGTTCACTGCAACCTCAAACTCCTGGGCTCAAGTGATCTTCCTGCCTCAGCCTCCTAAGGTGTTGGGATTACAGATGTGAGCCACTGTACCTGGCTGGGTTTTTATTTTTCTATTGTAGGTGATTAGTTGTAAATTTTCTTGCTAATTATGATGGAGTCATTTATTTCTTCCTAAAATATCAAGGCAAAATACATGCCAGGATTCATTTAATAGCAGTAGTTTTCATAATTTCCCTTTTTAAGCTGGCTTTTCATAACTGATTACCTTGGCTTTTTTTTAGCATATAATGACTGAGGAAAACTAGGGAACAGAATTGTTCTGATTTTTTTGTTTGTTTGTTTGTGCCTATCTGTATTGTTAGTATTATCCACAGTTCCATTTTTTTTTAATGGAAATCTATAAGGTACTTGTCTACTTTTTGATTGTTAATTTAGTTAAAGCTAAGTAAATTATTGGTATGTTCGTTTAACCAGGCATACGTGAACTGCTTTATACTGAATATATATACACATGCACAGTATGCTAACATTTTACAGAAACTCATGGGATTGTCCTCTCTGCCTCTCTTGCAGCATGCACTGGCTGTTTCCTCCAGATACCCAGCACCCCCATGTAGGCAGAGTGATGCATGGATCCCATGAAAAGACCAGTTTTAGATATTATTCTCCTGGTAAAAATATAAGGCACATTCTGATTTTTTCTTAAACCACATTCTAGTGGTTCACTTTGGAAAACTATTGTCTAAAGTGACAAAGCACTTGCTTAAATAATAGAGACCAGGAAAATGATTCACCAGTGAAGGACTAATGTTTGAAAGGTAATAGTAGAGAGCTAAGGGAGGAAATAAGCAGAAAAGTTGATGATACATTTGTAGAAATGCAAAGAAAAATCTTAGAAGGTTCCAAAAAGGAGATGAAGACACAACAGTGGCAGAATCAAAACAGAAAATGACTATAAGCCAGGGTTTCTGCAGAGCCCTCCTGCTTGGCTCAGCACTTGGAAATGTCACTGTCAGCTTCCACTCTTCTTTCTCTAGTGTATATCCATTCTATTTCTACACTGAAGAAGCCCATCAGCTGTCTTCTCAGTTTGAATGGCTCACTGGAATCACAGTCTCAAGACCAGAAGATGGGCAAGCTGCTCTTTGTTTAGCTTGTGCTTCTTTGCACTGGGGGGGTCTTTATCCTTCCACACTCATTTATGTGAGCGTTTCAGGGAAGAATAAAGAAGCCATAATGGAGACTAATAAAAAATGTTAAAGTACTCTATACTCTACTTTTAAGATATTCACATTAATGTATGTACTATTTATGTGAAACAGGCATTTCTTGTTTAGTCTTTCTTGCTGTGTGGACAATTAAAAGAGTAATACTACAGAAAATGCATTTGACAAAATATAACATTTATGACTTAAAAACCATTGGTTTACTAAAATTATAAGGCAATTACCTTAGCTTGATAAATAAAGTTTGCCAAAAAATTAAAGCTGTTATCATATTTAATAATGGAATATTGGAACTTTCACCCTGAAATTGGGCACAAGACAAAGATGTCCACCATGACCACTTTTATTAAACATTGTCTTGGAAGTCCTATCCAGTAAAATTAGTTAAGAAAAAAGAAATAAGTCTATAACAAATAGAAAGGAAGAGATAAAATTGCTATTATTTGGGGGCAACATGATTATGAACCCAGAAAATTCAAAAGAATTTTGAAACTATTAAAATTAATAAGCAAGTTAGCAAGGTCATTGGGCACAAAGTCAATATAAAAAATCAATTGATATAAAATTTATATTAAAAATTGATCTTGTTTCTACCAACCATAAAAATAAAAAAATTAAAGATTTAACTTATAGTAGCATCTATAAAAAATACTTAGGAATAAATTTAACAAACTTCTTTTTTTATTGAGTTCACCTTTTTTTTGTATTTTTTATTAAATCATAGTTGTGTACATTAACGCATTTACAGGGTACAATGTACTGGTTTTATATACAATTTGAAATACTTATACAAACTGGTTAACAGAGTCTTACTGTATCACTCTTGGTAGAATGCTGTGATATCACAGCTCACAGCAACTTCCAACTCTTGGGCTTAAGCGATTCTCTTGCTTCAGCCTCACAAGTAGCCGGGACTGCAGGCGCCCACCACAACACCCGGTTAGTTTTTGGTTGTAGTTGTCATTGTTGTTTGGCAGGCCTGGGCTGGGTTTGAACTTGCCAGCTCCAGTGTATGTGACTGCCACCTTAGCCACTGAACTACAGGCTTTGAGCCCAACAAATAAACTTCTATACTGAAAATTATAAAGCTTCCTTGAGAGACATGTACAGGGTGTTCATAACATAGTATTTATAATAACAAAAACCTGGAAACTTCTCAAATTTGCATCATTGAATATTTAAGAACTGTGGCGTGGTCACATGATGGAATGCTATATACCAATAATAACAAATGAAATGGAACAATGGAACTTAATAAAGTATGCATGGAACTCATCAAGGGAACAGATGATTCTAGTTATATATTGTATAAAACGAGGCAACTAATCTTAGATGTAGGAGTCAGCATAGTAATGACTTTTGGGAGGGGGATAGTGTCTGGAAGGAGCACAAGAGGACTGTGGGTGCTGGTGATATTCTCACTCTTCAGCTATGGGGTGTTTATGTGGGTATGTTCAATTTGTGCAATTCATCTAGCTGTATAACTTGTTCTATGTACACTTTTTATATGCCTCCTACACATCAATATAAAGTTTTTCTGAAAAAGTCTAACTGCTTATATATGCAGATAACAGCTCAACCTTGGGTATAGGTGCACCTTAGACCTTAGACTCAGTTTGATTGCTATTCAATAGTAACTGCATAGTAGCCATGTGACCTTGCATACCTAGCCATGTGCTTGGACTACTTCCTCGTCAGATGGGGATAATAATATCCTTGTTAAGTTATTTTGAGAATTAATACTGGCATATAGAGAATATGCTTATTTCCCTTCCTTAGGGGACAGTGTACGTGTTTACGCATGTGTGTGTATAAAAATGTGTATATACATGCCCAAAGACACATGGACAGGGTATATCTATGAAAGAAAGCAAAAATTCTAGTGAATTTTAAACTGTAACTCTTGATTAGATTGAAAATAATCTATGTACCAATGAATTGTTATAGCTAAATATATGTTTATAGTTTACATTTATAGGCCTAAGTATAACTTTGTATTTATGGGGCTATGTTTAGATATAGAGCAAAAGTGACTGAAGATTTTTTGCCACAAGATTTTGCCTATGTATTTTTCCCTTTAAAAGTGATCATGTAAAATAAAATATATGTTTAGTTGCATTTAGGTTGTTAGATGATAGGTCAGGATCTAATAATGATTTTTCTCCCTTTGTAGCTTGTCAGACTTAATCAGTAGGTAATCAGACATTGATGGAAAATGAAATTCAGAATTATGCTCTGTACTTCCATATTTGCATACATCAGTCTGAAGACCTGAGCTGTTTTATAGCCCAAAAGAACAGAAATGACTTTTATTTCCATTCACATATTCATTTATTTAAATATTTGTTGAGAGCTGACTAAATCCATCTGCTCTTCTGGGCACTGGTTATAATAGAGGGTAAAACAAAGGCTCCTGTCTTATGTTTTAGGGGACAGAGACAGTAAATAGCCTGTGTGGTAAAAATGTCAGGTGTTGACATATGTTGACATAAATTTCAAGGTGGTAAGACATGTGAGATGGGGGTTCTGAGTGCAGGGTGACTGGGGGAGGCCTCTCTTTTGGTGATGATATGTGTAGGGGATGACCATTCTCACAGTCTTAATTCAAAATCAAATGACCCAAAATAAAAAATGTTTACATATCTTTATTTTTATAGGCTGTTCTTTTTATGTTTGGTTCACTGTGTTGATTGCAATTATTTGGACTTAACCAAATATGGCCTTTTCTATGTTGAAATCAGAGCACTGATTGAAATGACTAGTTCCAAATGTTGAGTTTACTATTTCTAGTTCTAACATATTTCAAGGTCTTTGCTTGCTTCTAAAATGCATTTACTTTCATGAGTAAGATTCAGAAAAACAGAGTATTGTTGTATATCATTTTAGGTCATTGTAATACCGTTAATGATGGCATTTCAGATGTTAATCATCAGGTCTCTTTTTTTCTTTGAAAGACAACATACTAAATGATTCATAAAACACATGCGCTAATTCCTTACATGTTATACTTTTCCATTAAATAAACTCTGAAAGGAGGTATTATTCCTTAGGTTAATTTTTCAGCCAGTTCAGAAGTTAATGTTTTTAACATTTCTCAAAATTATAACCTAAATGGATGATTTCTAAAAACTTTTGGTACCTTATGACACTAGCCAGAATTTTCCTCAGAACATTTTAGAGTGGACAGGAACTTGAGAGTTCTTTTAATCAGATCTGTCCATGTTAGTGAGGAAGGTGGGGTCCCTTGTAGAACTAAGGTCGACAACTAATTGGGATTTGTAGACTCTGAAACTGATGCCTTCTCTGTTTCCTAGGTCACCTTTAGGTCACAGTGTGGCCATAGAATAGAGGAAGAGCCAGTGACCTGCTAATTTATATAACTAATCTGTGAAAAGTTTTGGACGTATTGAGTTTGTTGACAATGAAATCTTAGTCTTTTATTAACTTTGTTTTTGCCTTTGCACTTCCTGTAGCTGTGACACTTCCACTGACAGATCTTCAGGCCACCACCAGTTAGACCTTAAACCAATGTTTCTCAACCTTTTTTTTATCTCATGGCACACTTGAAACTATAGTTAAATTTTCTCAGCATACATAAATTATTTAGATTAATAAGAGTAAAGAAAAAGAATGCACTTTGAACTTTTGAAAATAATTTAATGATCTTTAAAAATTTTTATGACACACTTAAGATCTTCTCATGGGTCACCAGTGTGCCATGGCAACCAGTTGAAAATCACTGCTTTAAATGATGTCCAATTCCCTGAAATGGTTTTGGTGCACTAACCTGATTGCTGGTGAGTTTTGAAATGAAATGGCAGTTTAGGGACCAAAGCCTATTTTCTTCTAAAACTGTGGTCCCCAACACCCAGGCCACAGACCAGTTCTGGTCTGGTCATCTGTGTTTACAGACACTCCCCATCACTTACATCATGGCCTTAGATCTGCCTCCTGTCAGATCAGCAGCACCATTAGATTCTCACAGGAGCAGGAACCCTAGTGTAAACTGACAGGTGAGGGATCTAGGTTGCACGCTCCAGGTGAGAATCTAATACCTGATGACCTGAGGTGGAGCTGAGGCAGTGGTGCTAGCACTCAAGAGTGGCTGCAAGCCCAGATTATCATTAGCAGAGAAGTATGACTGCTAGGAGACCATAATTCATCAGTTGCTTGCAGGCTCGTATCAAAACACCCCCCACCCCGACCACACTCCCTGGTCTGTGGAAAAATTGTCTTCCATGAAACAAGTCCATGGTGCCAAAAAGGTTGAAGATTGCTGTCCCAGAAACCTGAAGTTCTGGTCAATGGACATCTATTCATAGCTGTCACCTAGTCCCTTAGGTTTGTGAAATTCTTTCTATAGTTCCTATGGGGCTAGATGTCTATCCTCTTCATTAGCTAGGCAGTAGGGTTCCATTCCAATACCTCCTTTAAATTTATGTAACTAATGAAAGACCATCTACAGTACAGATTTTTTTTTTTTTTTTGAGACAGAGCCTCAAGCTGGTTAGAGTGCGATGGCATCACAGCTCACAGAAACCTCCAACTCTTGGGCTCAAACAATTCTCCTGCCTCTGCCTCCCAAGTAGCTGGGCCTACAGGCGCCTGCCACAACGTCAGTTATTTTTTGGTTGTAGCCGTCATTGTTGTTTGGCAGGTGGGGCTGGATTCGAACCTGCCAGCTCAGGTGTATGTGGCTGGTGCCTTAGCCTTTTGAACCACAGGCGCTGAGCCAACAGATAATTTTTTTCTTAAGCTAACTTCTCAGTAGTTGCATAGCTGTGCCAAAGGGCATCACTTTTTTTATGGCAGCTGGTGGGTGCTATGTGTATGTTTAACCAGGATTATTGAGATAATTTATAGATAATAAAATCGACTAAGAGTGCAGTTTACAGAGATGACTATGTAGTTGTTAAAACATCACTATAACCAAGATATGGAACATTTGTCACCCTAGATTCCTTGCATTCCCTTGCAGTGAATTTTGTCACCTACTCCCAGCCCCTGGCAGCCCACTAATTTTTTGTGTTTTTATAATTTTGCCTTTAGAAAATGTCATATAAATGGGAATGTACAGTATGTAGCTTTGCGTCTCACTTCTTTCACATTGCAAAATACTTTTGAGATGCATCCGTGTTGTCCATGTATCAATAGTTTTTTCCTTTTGAATAATATTCCATTGTGTGGCTGTATCTTGTTTATCCATTTATCAGATGATGGACATTTTGGGGTTATTTCTAGCTATTGGTGTTGTGAATAAAGGTAATATGAACAATCACTTATATATCTTTGTGTTTACATATGTCTTCATTTTTCTAGGGCAAATACCTAGGAATGGGATTGTTGACTCACGTGGTAGTGTATCTTTAACTTTGTGAGAAACTGCTTATGTCTATTACAAAGATAAAAGATAACAAGTGTTGACAAACATGTGGGAAAAAAGGGAACCCTTGTATGCTGTTAGTGGGAATGCAAATTAGCACAGCCATTATGGAAAAAAATTTGGAGGTTTTAAAAATTTAAAAATAGAACTACCATATGATCCAGCAAGTCCACTTCTGGGTACATATTCAAAGGAAATAAAATGCATATGTTGAAGAGGTATTCCCATGCATAATGCAATAAACATGCATTCCCATGTTTATTGCAACATTATTCACAGTAGTCAAGCTAGGGAATCAATTTAAGAGTTCATCAAGGGATGAATGGATAAAAACAAATGTGGAATATATACATAATGGGATACTGTCAGGCTTTAAAAAGAAAGAAATCTTGTCATTTGTGACAACATGGATGAACCTGAAGGACATTATGCTAAGTGAAATAAGCCAGTCATGGAAAGACAAATACCACATGATCTCACTTATATGCGTAATCCAAAAAAGTCAAACTCAAAAAGCAGAGGGGATGGGGTTTCTACAGGTCCTGGGTAGGGACTGGGGGGAAATAGGGGACATATTGGTCAAAGGATACAAAATTTTGGTTAGATAAGAGCAATAAGATCTTTTGTATAGCGTGTTGACTATTGTTAATAATAACGTATACTTGAAAATTGCTGAGAGAATAGATTTTAAATATGCTTAGCACCAAAAAAAGGTAGGTGATAGTTATATTAATTAGCTTGGTTTACCCATTCCACAATATGTACATGTGCACACATCATATTGTATCTCAAATATAATTTTTATTAATTTTAAAAATTAATTTTTTATAACTGCCTTCCTGTTTTCCAAAGTGGCTCTGTCGTTTGGGATTCTTACTAGCAGTGTGAGAGTTCTAATTGCTCTGTATTCTCACCAACACTTCGAATTGTCAGTCTATTTAATTTAACCATTCTGGTGACTATGTAGTGACATTTCATTATAGTTTCCATTTGTATTACCCTGAAAATGGGTGATGTTGAACCGTGTTACCTTATTTGCTAATTAAAAACTGTGGACTTTAAAATATTGTGTAAAATATTTCAAATTACTGAGAAAATAAAAGCAATGAAAGCCTAAAGTAGAGAAATAAAAACAAAAGAGGGAAAAGATTTATGAAAAAATAGAGTTCTAGATAACAAGACTTCAAATTTACAGTGAAAATATGCTGTAAGTGGGGTACAAAATGCAGGTGTATAAATTGAGGGGTCGTTATTGTAGAAATAATTGAATGACCTGGTCCTGAGTGTGAGGATGAAGCTACAGTATTTAAATCATCCCGGGCTTGGCTATGCTTGGTGCCATTTGTTGGCCCTTGTGGGACCAGTGAATGTATAGGTGGGGATTCTGTGACAGGCTGGGGGCTCTGGGACAGCACCAGCATTTCTGGGAATTTTCAAGTTGGCTTAATCCAGGGGATTGGGCCAGAAGGCTACTAGGAACAGGAGGTCTCTCATTCAACCTCCCTGATGGCTGAAGAAAGTTTGCCTGCCATTGTGCAGCTTAGCCTACCCTTGCCCTCCACACTCACCCTCCCTCTAACCATCACAGAAATAACTAAATAAAATAGTAAAGCTCCTACCCCAGTCCCACCTTAGATGACATTTTTTTAAAATAAGATTTTTGTATAGTGGGACTCTAGCATTGTTATTTTTTAAAAATCGTAGTTCTCAACTATTGAGAACCAGTGCCTTCAATGGTTTCAGTAGAAAAAAAGACAAGAAAAAAAATTAATGAGCAAGGCTTCCAATTTAAGGAAAAAAAAATAACCCTGAATGAAGGAGAAGGAAGAAAATCATAAAGGCATGAGCAGAAATTAATGAAGCAGAACAGTCCATTAATGCAGTAGAGGAGATCAACAAAGCCAATTGAAATGTCCTTGAAAGAACAGTAAAATTGAAAAAGCTCAAAAAAGCCTTAAGAGAAAAAGGAAAGAAAGTGCAAATAATATTAAGAATGAAAAAGAGGAAATAATACTGATATATCAATGACTAGAAAGATAAGGGAGTACTATAGAAATATTACGCCAATAAATTTAAACACAGAGGAAACTTAGAAAAATATGGCTTAGCAAACTGGATTCAAGAAGTAAAAAGTCTGAGTTATAACTAACATGACTATACAATTTGTCATCCAAATGTAGACACTTTTGAAAATTATGCTGGCTCAACATGTGTAAACCAATATTCTAGACTAACCATTAATGAAACTAAAAAACTTTCCTAGAAAAAATGTATCAGGCTCAGGTGGTTTTCCGGGGAGTTCAATCAAAAGTTCAAAGTCTATATTACTCTAATCTTACATTTCTCCACTGAATAAAATAACAGGAGATATTTCTAACTCATTTTAAAATGTTAGTATAACTTGACATTGATGTTAGCCTAAGACAATATGTCAACAAAAAATAACAGATTATTCTCATATATGAATATAAACAGCAAACAGAATTCAGTGAAATATGGATAAGAAAATACAATAGGAACATTTGGTTTTAACCCAGTAATATAACAATGGTTTAACATTAGAAAAATCTGTAAAATGTAACTGACATCATTCACACATTAAAAAAGAAAACCCTGTAACTTCAATTGATGCAGAAAATCATTTGATAAAATCCAACACCCATTTAGGATTAAAAAGAAAAAAAACTCTTAGCCAAACAAAAATAGAAGGAGACTTTCTTAACTTAATAAAGGAAGAGTATTTCCCAAAGTTATTTGCCAAAAGCATCCAGAAAACCCTGATAGTAAGATAATGCTTACAGACCATTACTTCTGAAAATTAAGAACAAGACTGTTGCCCATGTACATACTCAAGCACGTATCTAGCACAGAACAATTAAAAATTATAGTGACATAAAAAGTATAATTGTAGGATATGAAACTGTCCTTATTTACACATTATATAATCACCTACATTGAAAGCCCAAAGTATCTACAGGAAAGTTATTACAAATATTAATAGAGATTAGCAAATTGGCTAAATAGAAGATCAGTACATAGAAAATATATTTCTCTACATAAAAAATATAGTATAAAAAAGATACCATTTCAATTACAATTGTCTTAATAAATTCATCTAGATAACTGTGTACATTCTTTACAAAAAACTTCATAAAATTTTATTAAATGATAGCAAAGACCTAAATAAATGAAGATAGATATCTTCATAGATAAGAAGACTCGATATAGCAAAGATAATCAGCTTTCTCCCAAGCTGGTTTGTAAACTCAGTAGAATTGAAATAAGTATCTTAACAGGGTTTTTGTTTGGGGAACTTGATTATATGATTCCAAAATTTGTATGGAAAAAGAAAGACTAAATGTGGTCAAATTCCACAGAGTTTTGGTTCCTTAGTGGTCAAATAAAGCGGTGGAATAGAAAGATTGCTCAGAAACAGAGCCCTACTTTTGTTTTGTGACAGAAATGGAATTCTCAGTCCCTGGGTAAATGATGGAATACTCAATGAACAGTGCTGGAGTAATTGTATCTCACTATGGAAAAGGTGCGGTTCTACCTTGCATCATTCACAAGGACCAAGTCTAGGCATTTTATATATTTAAATATAAAAAATCTAAACTTTAAATCTATTAGAAGAAAATGTAGGATAATGTCTTTATGACCTGAAGGTAAATATTTTTAAAATATTAATCATAAAAGATAAAATTGTTAACTTAAATTTTTAAAACATCTATTTATGAAATAAATTTCCAGTGTGTGGAAAATGAAAAGATGAGGGACAAACTGAAAGAAGCTATTTCTGACATACATAATTACATAGGATTAATTTCTTGTATATGGGAAGAACTTCCTCAAGTTAATAAGAATTGAAAAAGACAAATAACGCAATAGAAAATTAAAGAAGAAAAAAGAAAAAATAGGTATTACTAAAGAGAAAAAAAGGAATAGATATTATTGAAGAGATAGAATAAATGAAAAATGTGTGAAAAAGCTCAACCTTTTTAATGGAGAAGAAAAATTAAGACCTTAATGAGATGCCATTTTTATATTATCATATTGGCTCTAGATTTTTGGCAAAGTCATTACAAAGAGAACATTATAATGGAAGTGTACATTGATAATATTGCTGTGGACAGCAGTTTGGCACTATCTTGTAAGCTGAACATTTGCATATCTTATGACTGAGGAATTCCTTTCTGACAAGTATACTCTAGGAAAACAATGGCATGTATGAATTGAGAGAAATGCTTAAAAATACTCAGAGCAGCATAGAAACAGCACAATGAACATCAGTAGATTGCATACATAAATGTGCAAAAGTCACACACTGGAATATTTTTTAGTAAAAATGAATGAATCAAAGCTATATGCAAAAACATGGATTGAATTTTAGAAACAAAACATTGAGAAAAAATGAGCTGCAGAATTCCACATATAATATGATAACCAATTTTGTAAAACTCAAGAACAAAACTAAACTACATTTAGGAATACATTCACATGATAATACTGTAAAAGCAAAAGCAAGGTAATAAAACACTCAAAATCCAGAATAGGGAGATGTATCTAGGGAGGATGATCCAGGGAGATTAAATGTAATTGGCGACATTCTAATTTTTAAATTGAGTGTAATATGATAATGAGTGCTCATTTAATTAGGCTTTATGATATTTTGGCCACCAGTATTCTTTTGATTGACTGCATCAAAATATCACAAAATTTATTAATAAAACAAAATTAGAACTATAACTAAAGATTATTTAGAAAATAATGGCTCAGGGAAAGCTATACAAAGATTGGATAATTAAGGTGGCAAACTCCTCCTAGAAAAATGCTACATACCTCATTGCTGAATGTCAGTATAGTCACTTTTGCCATATTCGCCTTGGCCATCTGTTGAACATAGTGATACTCAACAATGAGTTATGTAGCACTTTTTTCTAGGAGGAGTTCACAAACTTAATTGTTGGTCCTGATATGACACCAGTTCTGATGGCCATTCCAGAAAAAGAGTTCTAAGATTGCTTTGAAAGATGGATTAGGCACTGGTATTGGTGCATAGCCTCCCAAGAGGAGTATCTCTAAGGTGACTATAGTGATATTCATCAATGAGGTATGTAGCATTTTCTTTTCTCTTTTTTGCAGTTTTTGGTCGGGGCTGGGTTTGAACCCATCACCTCCAGCATATGGGGCCGGTGCCCTGCTCCCTTGAGCCACAGGCACCGCCCTGTAGCCTTTTTTATGTGATGAGTTTGTGAACTTTATTGTCCCACCTTCATATGTCAGATTTTATGAGTTTTTAGTTAAGCTTTCCTCAGAGCTTATTATACACTGAGGAAGTTCAAATGAAAGCAAGAGCAGAACGGAGGAATTAATAAACATTTTAGCCAAATAGTCGAAAGCTAAAAGTAAAATTAGGTAACAAAACAGATTTTGGAGTTTTAACCCTTTTCACCTAGGCAAATAGGACTACTCAATAAGTTCAAACAACTACAAGATATCCAGCAGACCTGTAGTGGGAGTTGCTTCTGTGAGAGTCTGAATCCCCTGCAGGTGAGAATGCACGTGGTTTACTAGGATTAGAGAGATCGACCCTTCAGCCTAATGAATGGTGGGCAAGACCCTGGTGGTGGACTTCTAGTCAGGAAGTCTCTGGCCATAGAAAACCTTGTTCTTTACCCTAGTGTGCCATACACTTGATGTCTTCCCCTACTTCCCCAAATGTAATCATAAAATTGGCAAGGTTTTATGTAATTGATCCATTAATTACAATTTCAATACATTAATTTATAAGTCAAAAGTAAAATTGGACAGCAGAAAAAAAATCCTCAAGTTTAACTACTTTATACAAAATTTAAATCTTTTGTTATTTATTTTATTTTTTAATTAAATCATAACTGTGTACATTGGTGCATTTATGTGGTTCAGTGTACTGATTTGATATACAATGTGAAATGCTTACATCAAACTGATTAACACATCACCTCTCTTATTTGTTGTGGTAATATAATTATACTCTTATAATTATACTCTTTTCTTAATAATTTTGAAATGTACCATTGCATTATGTACATTAGGTAAGGTCTCCCCAAATATCCTCCCTTCTCCCAGCCGCCCCCGCCCCCATTCTCCTCTTCCCTTCTACTTAAATCTTAACGTCCTGTACTTTTCATTTTGCAGTGGGTTATACCCAGTTCTAAGCTCATCACATATTGTATGCCAATCAGTAAGCAGCACCCTACACATAGGAAAGAAGCTGATACTTGGCTGAGAAACATTAGGATTTTATTGTAGTATTTTGGAGGTTTTGCATATATTTAATTCAGACTTTTCTGTTTAATATGGTCAACTCTTGATTGCCCAGGACATTCTAAGAGGGAAGCATATGGCTGGGAGGGGGCCTTTTAGGGACAGTCACAAGCAAGACATCCTTCTCTTTATTTCAGCAGCACACTTCCGCTCTCACCCATATTGTGAGAACTGGAATTCTCAGTGAGATTTCCTAGCAAAAGAGTTCCCATCTGTAAAAAGGAAACTGAAAGCCAATGTTCTATTGCATTGAACTTACAAGAATTGAGTTCCTAGCCAATAAAAATATAGGCAAGAGAATGAATGAATGATCTCTGTAAATTTGCCTTTTCTAGTCATTTAACACACATGGAATAGTACATTATATAGTCTTTTTGCATCTGGCTTTTTTTCACTTAGTACAACATTTTTGAGATTTATCCATTTATAATATGTTACTAGTACTTGTTTATTTTTATTGCAGAATATTATGTGGTATTTTTAATTTGAGTATTTTTCTTTTCCTTAATTTTTTTTTCTTTTTTTCTTTTTTTTTGTAGAGATAGAGTCTCACTTTATCACTCTCAGCAGAGTGCCATGGTGTCACACAGCTCACAGCAACCTCTAACTCCTGGGCTTAGGTGATTCTCTTGCCTCAGCCTCCCAAGTAGCTGGGACTACAGGCGCCTGCCACAATGTCCGGCTATTTTTCTGTTGTTGCAGTTCGGGCGAGGCCGGGTTTGAACCCACGACCTTCAGTATATGGGGCCAGCACCCTACTCAGTGAGCCACAGGCACTGCCCTTTTCCTTCATTTTTTGCTATGGATTTTTATCAATTTTATTAATTTTTAAAAGAAACAGATCTGTAATGTTTCTATTTCATTGATTGTTGTTCTTTATCAATTTCTTTCTTCTATTTACTTTGGGCTTAATTGGTTCTTTTTCCCTAGATTCCTAAGGTGGGAATTTATAGAATTGGTTTTAAAGCATTTAAAGTTGCAGATTTCTTTTTAAAAACTATTGTATTTTCATTATAATTCATTTTTAAATATTTTCTAATTTTCTTGTGATTCTTTGACCTATAAATATTTTAGAAGTATGTTCTTCAATTTTTCAACAATTGGGGATTTTAAAAACCTATGCTCAGGAGATGCTTTATTGATTTCTAATTTATTTACAGTTACTTTGAAAGAACACACTCAGATTTCAATACTTTGAAATTTATTGAAACTTATTATTTTGGCCTGGCAAGTCCTTTCTCTTGAAAAATGTTTCATGTGCACTTGGATAAAGTATATATTCTGCATGACATCAGAATGTAAATGCAAAATCAACTTCAGGGTAGTTGACAATGCTGTTTGAATTTTCTGTAGCTGATTTTCTATATACTGATTTTTAAAAGCATTTCTATAACTGAGAATAACTGAGAGAGAACTATTAAAACTTCAAGCTATAATTAGATTGCTTTTTATATCATTAGTTGTATTAATTTTTACTTTATGTATTTTGAAGCTCTGTTATTAAGTGCTCTTATATTTAAGATTGTTATGTGTTCCTATTGAATTGGCTTTTATATCAATATGGAATTTTTTTTTTATCTCTGGTTCATTGTATTTGGTTTTCAGAAATTTGACTATTAACATGCCTAGCTAAGTATGGTCATATTTATAATTTTTCTGGTGGGTGATTACTGAGCTTCTTGAATTTGCAATTATGTACTTTGTTTTACCAAACTTTCACAAACTAATAGCTATAATTCCTTAAAATAATTTTCCTACACTCTTCTCTTTTTTCCTCTGGAATCCCAATTATTCTGTATATAAAATAGATGTATGTGTATTATATGTAATAGTCTATTTGCTATGATCCAGCTGATCATTGAGTCTCTATTTTTAACCTAATCTTATTTTTTTCCTCTTCTTCAGATTGGATAATTTTCATAGATCTGTTTTCAGGCTTACTAACCTTTTTTTTCTGTCATTTCTGATCTGTTCTTCATCCTAACCAGTGAATTCTTTATTTCAGATGATGTACTTTCTAGTTTTAAAATTTACATTTTGTTAATTTTTGTTGCTTGAGCTCTGATCCATTAATTCATTATAACCATATTTTATCTTATGTCTTTCAACATATCCTTAATAGCTGCTTTTAAAACCTGGGTCATCTTGGTGTCTCTTTCTTTTTCTTGTCAAGGCAGAGTTCTACCCTGTGCCCTGATCAGAGTGCAGTGGCGTCGTAGCTCACTGCAACCTCAGACTCCGGCTGTGGGCATCCTGCTGCCTCAGCCTCCAAGGCTGCTGGGATTACAGGTGCTCGCCGCTGTGCCCAGCTGAGTTTTTCCATTTTTTTTCATGAGTCAGGGTCTCATTCTCACTCAGAGAAGCCTCAAACTCCTGAGCTCAAGCAATCCTCCCGCCTGAGTCTCCCACAGTGCTGGGATTACAGGCATGAGCCACCGCACCTTGCTTGGTGTCTCTTTCTATTTAACATATAAATTTTTTTGTCGTTATGGGTTACTTTTTCCTGCTTTCCTTTCATGTATGATAGTTTTTTTTTTATAATTTTATTAAATCATAATTGTGTACATTGGTGCAATCATAGGGCAGAATGTGCTTCATATACAATCAGAAACATTTTGATCGTACTGTGAAAGATAGCCCTCATAGCATTTTCTTAATCACTATATAAAGACATTGAT
>CAUYRH010178585.1:0-32028 GCA_963574655.1 Perodicticus potto
TTCTTTAGGGTTTTCTATGTATAAAGTCATGTATCTGTAGACAGGGACAATTTAACCTTTTTCTTTAAAATTTGGCTGCCTTTTGTTTCTTTCCCTTGCCCAATTGCTTTGGCTAGGACTTCTAGTACTATGTTGAATAGAAGTAGCAAAGTAGGCAGCCTTGCCTTATTTCAAATCTTAGAAGAACAGCTTTCAACTTTTCTTTATTCATTAAGATATTAGTTGTAGGTTTGTTATATGTGCCTTTTATTGCATTGAGATGCATTTTTTCTATACCTAAATTATTGAGAGGATTTATCATGAAGAGATAATGAATTTTGTCAAATGCTTTCTCTGTATCTATTGAAATGATCACATGGTTTTTGTTTTTCATTCTGTTAATGGTTAGTGTGCTATATCACATTTATTGATTGGGGTATGTTGAAACAACCTTGTATCCCTTGGATGAACTCCAGCTGGTCGTGGTGCATGATCTTTTGAATGTGCTGTTGAATTTAGTTTGTTAGTATTATATTGAGGATGTTTGAATCTATGTTTATCAGGGATATTGGACTATAGTTGTCTTTTTTGGTTTTGTACTTTTCTGATTTCTGGTATCAAGATAATGCTGGCCTAGTGGAATGGGTTGGAGATATTCTCTACTCTTCAATTTTTTGGAATAGTTTGAGAAAAATGGTATCAATTCCTCTTTAAATTCTTAGAAGAATTTGGCAGTGAAAGCTTTAGGTCCTAGGCTTTTCTGTGATAGGATACTTTTATTATGATTCAATTTCCTTACTCACTATTGATCTAAGTTTTTTATTTCTTTATAATTAAATGTTAGTAGGTTGTATGGATCCAGGAATTTATCCAGTTTTCCTAGGATATCCAATTATTCATAACAGTCTAAAAACCTTTGTATTTCTTTGCTATCAATTATAATGCACTTTTTCATTAGTTATTTTATTTCTTTAAATCCTCTCTTTCTGTCTCAGTGTAGCTAAAGATTTGTCAATTTTATTTGCCTTAAAAAAAAAAAGTCTTCATTTCATTGATCTTTTGTATTCTTTCCTAGTGTATATTTCATTTTTTTCTGCTCTGATCTTTACTACTCTTTTCTCTCTACTAATTTTGGAGTGAGTTCATTCTTGTTTTTCTAATTCCTTGAGAGGCAACATTAAATTATTTATTAGAGGTGTTTGGGGTGTGTTTATTGCTATATACTTTTCTTTTAGAACTGCTTTTCCTGCATTCCATAGGTTTTGTTATGTTGTGTTTCCAGTTTTGTCTGTCTCAAGATCTTTTTAATTTCCCTTTTAATGTCTTCATTAATCCATTGACTACTCGGAAGCATGTTGTATAATTTCCATGTATTTTTAAAAATTCTGAAGTATCTTATTATTGATGTCTAGTTTTATACCATTGTGGTCATAAAAGATACTTGATTCTCTTACTTAAAAAAAAAAAAGCATAATTTTTCCAGAACCTTGATAGATATGTTTCAACTTACTATGTTCCAGGTGGCTATTTCTGCAGTTTTGTCAGAATTAGGTTAAGTTTTACCATGACTCTATTAGATAGATTATATTATTATTCCATGTCATAGGTGAGAAAACTCAGGCTCAGGGATTAAGTTATGTGCCTAAGATTCCAAAGTTAGTGATAGTAAGGTCATAATTTGAACCCAAGAAATCAGCTTCCAGAGTGCATATTTATCAACATACATAACAATTATAATGAAAGTGAAGGGTTGAGTATGTACTACGGTTGGTTGAACCCCAACTGTGTACCAGGAATTATGATAATTAACATTAACAATCTTACTTAATTTTTACAACAGCTCTACTTGTTAAGAAAATTACTCCATTTTGTAATTATAACTCAAAATGTTAAGCGACTAAGCAATAAAGTTAGAAAAAATAAGAATATATTTACATATTGGGTAAGTAAGATAAATTGAATGTAACTTTCATTTGTCTGCATCTAAAGCAGACTAAACTTCTTGTTGCTTTCATATCATCTCTATTCTAAAACAAAATTTAACCATAATAGAGTGGTTTACTAAATTGTCTTTCCAATTTTCTTGCTTTTATGATCTTTCTGTGATCTTTCTTGAAAGTACAAGAAACTGAAAGGCTTTGAGTGAAACAGAACATACCACCATGTTTATGACATCTTCAAACCACATTGAAATAATTTTAGAGTCATCGTGTGTTAATTTTTTCTTAGAAATTGAGTGGCATTGTTAGCACTTTGAAAGGCAGCAAATATGACTGTGTATTATATCATAAGAATAGACAATTATAAAAAGTTATAAGATGAAGTACCTTTACACGAGCTGTAATTGCAGCTGGTAATTAAACTGAAGTGTTTCATTTACTCAGTCAGCTCATCAGTGACACCAGAAAATAAACAATTTGAAAGTGAAATCCTTAGGGGCAAACAATAGTAATTAATTGCACTTTCCAAGGGAAAAAACGTTCCTAGAGTCTGCTTGGAGTGACCTCTTGAGTAACACGTGATTTACACTGGGAGCGGGAGTGTGGGGGTCTGAACCAGACCTGATTTAACTTGAATATTCATGAAGTCCCCAATATGATTTATACTTTCATCTCCATCGTCAAGTTTATTGTCTCCTATGTTAAAAATGAAAGCAGATTTATATCCTGAATAATTCACATCACACAATGAGATAAATTGAGGCTGCTATTAATTCCTTCCAACTTGGAATCTCCTCAAGTATCAAGAGCATATTTTTAGAGACACTTTGGAGCCGAAATGAAAATATTTATATATATAAATGTGGATCCACATCTCATAAGCCTATTGGATTCAAATCATAGCATTCAGGCAGTCTGCTTTGCCACTGTTCATTTGCACAGAGAAGAGCTTTGTTTGAGATTTATGTACATCTTTTCGCTATTCTGATCACATGGAACAAACTGCTATGACTTAAACTCTGATTTACGCTGCTTGCTCTGAGACCTGGCCTGAAATGGTCTTATTCTATATCATTCCATATAATTTAATCAAGAGCTGTGGTACTGATTTTTCTTCTCTTCCTTCTTTTTAACTTATAAACATGGCACTTGGATTTAAATAGGCAAGGATACAGAGCCCCACTACTTGCCAATATGTTGTATTTGTTAGCTTTTATCATGTAACAAAGAACCCTAAAACTTGGTTTAAAACAATAACCATTTATTTAGCTCCCGATTCTCTAGGAAAGCAGTTTTGGCTAGATTCAGCTAGACGGTTCTTCTGATCTTCTTACCTAGTCTCACCTAGGGCTTACTTACACATCCAGCAGTAACTACCAGGTTGGGTAGGTAGGCGGGTCTGTGGAGGCTTCAGCTGGAATGGGTTGCTGCTGCTCCATGTGGTCTTCCATTTTCTAGCAGGCTAGCCCAAAGTCTTCCAAATGGGAGTGCAGCAGTGATCTCAAGATCAGTAAGAGAAGGTAAATCCAAATACGCAAACACTTTTCAAGTCTCTACTATTGTTCCATTAGCCAAATGAGCAAGCCCAGAGATAGAGTAAAGGATAGTTGGAGTACTATCAAAAAATGAGGACACTGAGAGGCATGGAAAGATTAGGGGCCGTTACTACAATAATTAACCACATACACATATATGAAACTATGGACTAGATTTTAATCCCTCAGTCCCAATTTCAGAATCATCTCATATAATTGTTGTGGGGATTAAAATTAACCAAAACATGTAAATCAATGGGTAAATTGCCTCGCCTATGAGGGGCCCTTAATAAATATTGGCCCCTTTTTTCTTTTAGACATTTATGCAATCCTTTTTTTGGCTATACAGAGTAGCTATTTTAAATTGAAAGCAACTTGTTGTAACATCATCTCACAGACCTCCAGAATTATTCAGTTATCTGACTGGTAGGCTAGTCTCTCCTTTTTCCTTAACAATTTCAAGTTAATCCTCTGAAGCTATGCATTAACTTGGAGGATAAAATTCTACAAAGAAGTGTATTCCCCAAATCATATATTATGTATGTATGCTTGCATAATATATTTCCATGAAAAGCCCTTTATTGAACCATTTATTTAGCTCCTATTTTATTTCCTTACAATCTATCAATCAAAGGTAAATCTGTGCTAATGGAGCCCATTCATTGTATTAAGGGGTCACAGGTTAGAAGAGGTTATAATGGTTCTAAGTTTCCAAAGTATTGATCAGAACGATGGAACAGCCTGAAGCATTTTAAAGTCAGCTTGACATTATAATCAAATAATCAAAAGAGGTCTTAAATTGAATTCTATTTTGTCCTGATTGTCTTTAAAAGCTGGCTCTGATATTAATGCACGGGTATTCACATCTTTAATTTGGATCAGGGCCACTGACACAATAGAGTGTATGAGCTTCCATAATTTTCAAGTGCACACATGCTTTATCCCATTGATCTTTGGATAATAAATCATTCCACTGGCTTCCTTAAAGCATTCAGGTACAGTCTGCCTGGTTCAAGCTGGTCAGTAAAGGTAATATTACAGTACTGTGACCTTAAGAACATGTATCTGAATACTCATTTAAAAAATCTCAGGAGATCACAGTACTTGTCATATTTACTGTGTGAAATGCACAATTTATTTTACAAAAACATACTTCTCATACATCGACTATTTTATAAGTTATTAAAATAGTGCAGAGCATATGAGGGATTATTATAATGTGCACAAAAATCTTATATGTATCTCCAGGGTCTTTTATGACTGACAGAACCTCTCTGATCTTTGCGGACTTTTTAGCCAAGAAGAAAGAGAACATTTGGTTTGCATAAGCTGAGACAAAGAACTGTAATTGTACTTGACAGTCCTCTGATATTTGGCCATTTGGGGGCGTAGGAAAGGAAAACTATTTGAAGACTTCATTAGGATCATATGTTAATAGGGGAGAAGGTGAAAATATCTTTAAATTAATATTGATTATATCAAAATATTCAATTTTCTATCATCACAATGAATAACTCAATAACCAATGCATTCCTAATAGAAACATTACCAAGGTGATTATGTCTCATGAATGTCTAAGAAACATAATTTTAAAACATAAAGCTATCCGTTAATTTTCTAAAATCATATCTTAAAATACTTCATACATATCACAAGGTTTCTGAGGTATGTCCTATTTTTATTTTATTTGTGATAACTCCCTACAGCAAAAAAGTCTCCAAATATGCAGTTATTAAAGCAGTTAATTCAATTTAAGGGAAATGTGGAGCGATGTTTTACAAAATCTGTACATCTAATCACAGAAGCTAAATCACATAGGCAAATAAGATGTTAAACACAAAATGTTCATTTGCTAAACACAAATCGTGTCAAATATCATTCTAGGAGTGAAATTCAAAATTTAAATCTACTTGTATGGTCAGGATATGATCTTTATTTATATGTTGTCATTTTTTCTTTATAATCTAAAGCCTATTCTGTGCTAAATAATTTGCTTAAGTAAAATGAATATCTTTAGTTATTAGAAAAGCACATAAGGATGCCAAAATTCATGCTTTTGGCTGTATTTGGACAGACTAGATTCAATTTTCTTTTTACAGGTTATGTTCTTGGTGACACATAAACTGAACTATTTATTCAACAATTATTTCATTTATAGTCACTATGCTAGAATGTAGTGATGCAAAGATGAATAAAGAATAATTCCTGTCCTCAGAGAAGATGGGTGTATACACAGCAAATGTATTATAGCATGTAAGAACCATGAAATCGGTATGAATTTGGTTGCTTGGTACAACTGAGTGAGTGGTTCTTCTGGCATGAGAGAATGGAAAAGGCTTCACATATGTAACATTGGAGCTGAGAATGCAGGAAGATGTGTCGGGGTTCCCAAGGTCACCTAAGGCTCGATAATTCACCAAGAAGACTAACTGGATTCAGCATATAGTTGTGCTTATATAATTTGTTATAGCTAAAGGATAGAAAACAAAATCAGCAAAGGGAAAATGTGTATATCAGAGGTGCATACCAGAGGAAACTGGGCGCAAGCCTTTAAGAGTCCTCCCCCAAGCAAGTCACACAGGAGACAATTCTTACAGCAAGGAGTTGTAACAATGCATAAAATGCATCTAGTTCACTAGAGAATTAGTGCCCAGAAAGTTTACTGGGGCCCGGTCTCATAAACACTCTCTGCCTAGCACAAATCAAAATTGTCGACTCTCAAGGAAATCAGGTGTTCAGCACAAACTATACTGTTTGCATAAAGAGTTTAGGCATAGCAAGCCCGATCTTATCAAGGAATGGTGGAAATCCTCTTAAAGTTTCCAGATGCCAGCTGAGTGCTAATCTCACAATCAGGTCTTTCTTTGTAAGGATAGCAGTCTCAGGCCCGCTAGGCATACTCTTTTCTGCACAGGTGAATAGGATCTGTCCAGATAGAGTTGATGAAGAAATGAATTCAGGCTGAGGAAACATCAAGAAAGGGTTCAAAGGTATGAAAAATGGTTCAGATAATTTCATTCTGTGAGATGTTTAAGCCCAAATGTTACCGGGACTATATGGAATGTCAAATCAACACTCTTGAGACCTGAAATGATTCCAAGGTCCCTGAACAGGCATCGTCTTGTAAAGAGGATTAAAACAGTCATTGCATAATTTAAAACATTTGCCTCCATTATCTACTTCATTTATGTAAAAATGTGGGTTTTGCTTGGAATAGTCAGATATTTGTCTTGGTTCGGTGTTTTATGTTCACAGTGTGTACAGTTTCTGACCATGACGCCTTTGAAGTTGTGTAGTTCAAAGTTCTCCATTACAGTGCAATGGAGACTTTAATGTTGTCCTGGGGGAGACGATGTACTTTTCAGAGATGACATTTCAGAACAGAGTACACACATCAAAGTGATCAACACAAATCATCATTTTTCTCACTAGTACTTACTACATTAACCGTAAACCATAGGATTGTGCTCTTTTGTCTTCAGCTATCTTAAGACATGCTTCAGTGTCTATGAGATCTTTTACTTGTATGACCCAAAGCAGAATTATCCCTGTATTTCATTAGGAGAAAAATGAAAATTGTTAAGCTTCTAAATATTTCACTATAGATTGTTATGTATTAGCTGCTCACTGTTCAATTCAGCTGCTATGAAATGCTGGTAATTCTCTACTGAGGGCTTGAGGACAACCTCTATTTCAATAAATATTATGGCTTGTACTGATTTATGAGTTTCATGCATTCACTGATAGATAAGATGGAATACGTTACCCTTATTAATGCAATTGGTGCAATGTACTCTAAAGAACTAGGACTCTGTCTTAGAGATTTAGCCACTGAGGAACACTACCACTATAACATTCATGGGCCTTAGTGGTGTAAAATAAATATCTTAGAAAATATGGTACAAATGATATCTCTGCTTTGCTTTGTAAATATATTAGAAAATATATACATTTTGCTTATATTGCAATTTGTTCGTTACTCTTAGGGCATGATGAGAGAATTTCAAAACCAAAAAGTTAGTACCAAAACAGAAATTTTCTCTTTTTTTGATTATCTACTTTATTGAAGCTAGATTAGGAATGAAAAAAGTGGTAAGTCCAATGATAGTTTCCTGTTGCCGCTGTAACAAATTACCACAAACTTAGTGGCTTAAAACAACACAGAGTACCATCTTCGTTGTGGATATCAAAGCCCAAATGGACTTTCCTGACCTAAAATCGAGGTAGAGGCAAGGCTGTGGTCCTTTCTAAAGATTCTAAAAGAGAATCTGTTTCCTTGCCTTTCCCAGCTTCTGGAAGTTTCCTGTATTCCTTGGCATGTGACCATTTCCTCCATCTTCAACACCAGCAGCATAGCAACTTCAAATCTCTCTCATCCTCGCTCTTTAAATCTCTCCTTCCACTATCACATCTCCTTCTCCAACTCTGCCCCTCGTGTCTGCCTGTAATTCATATGGATTCTATGATTATACTGGGCCCACCCAGACAATCCAGGACCGTCTCTCCATCTCAAGATGCTTAATCACATCTGCACAGTCTCCTTTGCTATGTAAGGTAGCACAATCACAGGTTCTAGAAATTAGGTTGTGTATCTTTGAGGGGTATTATTTTGCCTGCTACAACTCCAATAACTTCGTTTTGTTTAATCATAAATACTATAAATTTTTCAATACAAATACCAGATCACCAGATTTTGCCACGTCCATCTATTCATCCATGAAGTAAATATTTACTGAAAAGCTAATATATGTCAGGTAATTTTCGAGATGCTGAGGAACAGCACTTCACAGAACAGAAACAAATTCTTTGCTCTCATAGAGCTTCAGTTCTAGAAGGAGAGACATATAAATTGTAATAATATTATAAATATTCTGAATGTTTGGTAGTATGAAGGAAAATAATATGTAATAATATGTAATATGGAAATACAATTCACTGTTTATAGCCACTGGTTCTGTATCCAGGCATTCAACCAATTGTGAATGTATTTCTCAAAAATATTTGAGAAAAAATAAAAACAATTAAAAATTATACAAACAAAAATAATACAGTATAACAACCATTTACATAACATGTATATCTTGTTAAGCATTCTAAATAATATAGAGATAATTTAAAGTATATAGGAGGATATATTTAATACCCAGATTATGAGCAAGTACTATGCCATTTTATATAAGGGACTTCAGCATCCTTGGATTTTGGTATCCATGGTACATCCTAGAATCAACCGCCCTCGGATATGATGGACAACTTTATTGTAGGATCTTTGCAGATATAATTAAGTTAGGGATCTTGAAATGAGACCATCCTGGGTTTAAGGTGGGCTTTAAATCCAATTATTAGGTGCCCTTATAAGAGAAAGAACAGGAGAAGCCATAGAGAGACACATAAGGAGGGCCATGTGATGTATTTACTTGCCAAAAAATGTTAAGGTTTGTGGGTAACCACAACGAGCTAGGAGAAAAGCAGAGAAGACATTCTTCCTCTGAGCCTCTAGAAAAGACTAATCCTACAGACACCTTGATTTTAGAATTCTGGCCTCCAGAAATGTGGGAGAATGCATTTATGTTGCTTTCAGCCACCCAGTGTATGGTAATATGTTACAACAGCCCAGGATACTAGTACAGGCAGTGTTTGGGCACAGACCTGTTTGAAATGAGCAAACAAGCCATGAAGATACTACTCCTCAAAGGAGAAACAGTCTAGGCAGAGGGCACACTAAATGGGAGACTCTTTGTGGTACCCAAATAACAATGGGGACAGGATGACTGGAACCCAGAAAGCAAGGGGGAAAAATGTATGGAGGTGATTTCAGAGCTATAGTATAGATCAGATCTGGTAGGAAGGGCCTTGAGAGCCATGGTAATGATTTTGGATTTCATTCTCTGTATAAGCTGGTAGAACGGTGATGTATTAAAATGTAGAGTTCTATATAGAATATTTTATCTTTATTCTTGTGTATGGCAGGTTTTAACTTCCAAAAGAAAGTAATCATGACACTACTGAATATTACCACCAAACGTGAAGGTTATATTCTGGTGAGCTCCAACTTGACTATCACATTTTTAAATAATATTGGCTTTGACCTGACTAACAAGATATATGAGTTCCTCCACTTACACCACACAATTGCCTATTTCCTTTTGTGTGTGCAAATATAAATCCGTTGTGTTAGGTTTCTTCAATGACCCATATGTGAGTAGTATCACTGATGCTCCCACAAAATTACCCTGTTTGTCAGTGAGAGTTGAGACCAGAGAATGACGAATGAGAAGGCTACACAAAACACTAAAAGATGTGAACTTACCAAAGATGTGAACTAGTAGTGAAATAAGTGAATTTTAATTTCACTTCCTCTGCTAGAAAGCCATACATTTTTATCCAAAGCGGACAGAAGAAACAGACTCAAAAGAGGGACTAGCCATTCGCTATTGCAATATGTGTGCCAATAGCTGCTAGAACTGTTTAGAAATAAAATTGTAATGGGGTATGATGTTGTATTTCTAACCTGATATCTCCATTTTAAGAAATAAAAGTCAAGGTTTAGGAAATGAGAGACTAGGTTTCAGTGGCTTTGCAACTGTGTAATTGATAGGATTGTGTTGAGGAAATCAGTAATGCACAGATATATAATCCATGAGAGTTTCTTAGGGGATACTTCATTTCTTTCAATCTAATATCTCTCCGCATTATGTAAAACATAAATGTTTCAGATTGCATACCCATCAGAGTAGAACGAACCGTAGTCTGTCTGTATGTATATGTGTTTTGTGTGCGTATGTACACAGTGAATCTTACCTTATGTCCCCGTGGGCAGGAAAAAGAACAAAAGACGTACATAATATTTCATCTCTGCTCAGTTTCCTATGTTCCTTCATTTCCTTTTTCATCCCACATGCGAATTAAAATGTTCTAAATGACCAAAAATATCAATTGTAGGAAATTAAGCACAAAATGTAAACTGAATCCTGATTTTTGGAATCTTTGTGGTTACTTAAAATAGAATATTCCACACCCCTTTCCAGGAAGCACCTGCTAAATTCGTTTGATTCCAGTGTATAAACCCCTGTAATTTGGATAGATAAGTGTAATCTCGAAATAAGAACATGAGCAGAGGAATGGCCAAAGTTTCTTAGAATCGCCAAGTATGAAATATGCTTACAGAAAACATTGCTTTAACAAGGGTTATTTAAACTGAGAAGGAATGTATCCATGGCTCACTCAATTATCAGCAGAGAAGTGGTCGCCCAGAGTGGGGGCAATGACCAGGCTTGGCATCAGAAGGCCTGAATTCTAGTTCTGACTTCCTTATCAGTGAGAGGACTGACCTCATGCCACTCACTTAACTTCACTCTAATTTGGGTTTTTTATATTGAAACTGAGCTTTGTGAAAATTTAAAAAACAAAACACATACCATCACTTGAGGCTGCAATAAATGAGGAAAATATTTTCTTTTTAAATAGCAGCATTGTTATCACTAAAATATCTATAAATCTACAAGGGTATAGGGGATTCATGTGCAATTTATTTATATAGGGGACATTTTTGGACTACATACTCCACTTATGTTCTTTATTTTGAATGTGAAAGGATTAGCCATAGTCGTAAATTCCATCACTGAAGATAAATAAATATCTTTAAGGAAGATACAAATCACCGTTTTCAATTATGCTTTCATATTTCAATCTGCTTTATCTTTGATTTGATATAGTTATTATTTTTATCTTATGTCCAGAAATACAAAAACGTAAGATATAAAGATGTTTCTTGATTACTTCCCTATGCCTTTTCATTTTCTTTTGGTTTAATATACAAATAAAAGTAGTTTAGAAACAATATTTCCAAATTTGTACATTTTGAAGCTTTATTCTGCAAATATGACCCATTCTTCTTATTCTTTTTAAATAATAAATATTTTATTAAAGTAATTTGGTATAATAAAAAGAAAAGCAAGAAGTGCTGCTGATCAGTAGGCACAATTCTCAAATAGAAGGATTCAACCTTTTATGGATGATCAGAAGCATATTTCACCGAAAGTCACAAATTTGCAGATAATAGCAGACTCTTTTGTAGGAGAATATACACCTACACTGTAGGTTTATAGAAAATGAACACCTGTTATCACATTCATAAATAAAAATTGTTGACTCAACCTAGAAACTTACAAGATCTGGATAGAATAATTTTCCTCCCATTTGGTATAGCTTCAGTTTGTTTTCTGTCATAAATATTCATTGAAACTAACACATGCTACTGATTCCTTCCTAATCTTCTGAGGCTAAAGCTAAATTGGTTATGTTCTGAGTAGAAAAAGGAAGTCAAAAGTCACCACATATGTGAATTCAAGATTTTTCTTTTTTCCTTTTCCAAAATAGAGCAAGAAATTTATTTTATGTTTCATTCCCCAGAAGAATAGCCCTTATGAGACGTGTGCAGACCCATTTATCTCGTAGGGATTTCAAATAGTAATTTATAAGACGTAAGCGATAAGGTATTTATGTAAATATAAAGCCAAAGCAACTAAGTAGTTACACTGTTTGTTAGTATTTCATATTATTTTGGTTTTGGTGCTTTAGCCATATTTTTTCAAAGGGAAACAATAAAGGTTGATGAAAGTTTGGATGGAATCAAGAGAGCTGTGCTGTGGGCTGGACTCCACCACTGACTTACTGTGTGCCTCTAGTTTTCATGCTTTTAAAATAAAGACAGCAAAGCTTCCTCAAAGCAACTTCACAGGGATAACAGAAAAAAATAAAAATGAAGTAAGATACCGGAAAAGCTTCTATTTTTAAGAAGAAATGTCATTTGCTGGGTTTTGCTATATTGTGACATTCTCCCTTATGTTTCGACATTATAAGGTTAAAATGTAAGTGAACATGGCTGGTCTGCCTTAAGCCCTATCTCTCATACTGGAAGCCTGAAGGATAGTCCCTGGGTGAAAGTCCTCCTACTACAAGCCTACCATAAGCTGCACACCATCCTCTCTCCTGCTGGAGTCTATATGGCCTGGGGAAGGTAGCAAATGTGGGAGGCAGGGTGAGAATACAGTTGCCTTCCAGAGGAAGTTCACTTTCTCGCTGATCATGGAAGCAGTGCTGGCTGGGCTTCTCTGGCTTCAAGAAGCTGAGGTCCAGCTGCATCCTGGTAGGATTTACAGTCAGCCCTTCAGCCTCTTCCTCTTCTTCAGACTAGAGCAGGTTCACTGATGTTGACAATGAAACCCGTGTTCTTCCATGAAATGAAGGCTAAGATTCTTCAATGATATTTGGCTATTAGTTGAGCCACAGCAAATAATCTGGAACTGCTGGCCTTCCAATCTCATTATGTGCCATCCTGGATAGACCTTCCTGAGAGTTCCTCCATCTTTTCTCTGAGGTGAGGTTAGGAATTTGACATCTGAACCCTGAAATCTGTCTACTTTGCCATTTTCTGCTCTAAATTGGTAAAAAATAAAAAATGTGCCACCAAACTGCAGTTTTATTAGTTTCTTGTGGGGATGGCGAGAAAGTTATCTCAACAAAAATCCTGAAGATTCTCCTTTCACATAGGCAGTCTCAGTACATCTAACTTTAAAATCATTTTGACGCATATTTCTGTATCTCTTTGGTTTCATTTTCAAAACCACCAGGGTCCCTGTATGACTTATCATGCCCTTTTATATCTCCAGTCCATAAGCTAAGTGCAGCCATGAGGGAAATACACAATAAGTTCAGCGTTAGTTTTATCTAAGTTGGGGCTAAGTATCTTTGGTACACAATCCTGAACATGTAGCCCCAAATATCACCTGATTATATATTATAATATTGCCCCTAAAAGGCTGTTAATGCACCTACAAAAGCAAGAAGTAACTCCATCTCCAGAAAGCCAATGAAATAACATAGATTCCTAGAAAATATTTGATAAAGAGTTTTAACTGGTTAGTCATACTGAAATTATTTTTAAGAATCTTTCCTTAGGATGAAGGAGGGAAGAGGAGGGGGAGGGGAGGGGGGAGGTTGGATGGAGGGAGGGTAATGGGTGGGACCACACCTATGGTGCATATTGCCAGGGTATGTGTCAAATCTATTAAGTGTAGTGTATAAATGTCTTAACACAATAATTAAGCAAGTGAGGTGAAGGCTATGTTAACCAGTTTGATGTAAGCATTCCAAATTGTATATAAAATCAGCACATTGTACCCCATAAATGCATTAATGTCTACAGTTGTGATTTAATTAAAAAAAATAAAAAAGAACCTTTCCTTAGACATGTTTGGTTCCTCAAAATTTTCCTGTTCAAGGCAGTAGCCAAAATGTCATGCTTTTTCTCTCATCCATTCCTCTGTAAGTTCACTGCCTTGGTCTCTGTGTCTGTGACACCCAGTCATGCCTTCGTCTGTACATATAGTTCACCCCCTGACCTGCATACACCATGGGAGTATGGGTCTTTTTCTGTTCTGATTGCTTCTCTTGTGGACTCTTATCTGCTTCTCCCTCCCTACCACTACCGTCATATTTCTGGTAAAGAAAAAAAGAACACAATAATAAAAATAAGAAGCTATTTTTTTTGTGGCTTATTGATAGCAAAAGATTAGGTTTAAAAAATTGTATAGAGTGATTATTATGAGCTATAATAATCAGAATAAGTAATTATTCTTCAAGCACAGTTATGCTCCTAAAATAGTTTAGCATGCGCTATCTGCTTTAATTCTAAGTCACACAGAAGCTTCTTTAGGGAGTTTTCTTGTAGGCCCTGGGGCCACTCATCCCTCAGATTTACAGCAATGAAAACATAAATGAATCTGCTCACTTATGGGCAACCACGCTGTGGAGAGGTGATGGATGCTAAGCCAACTTGCCAAAAACTGATTTATAAACCAGAATGCTGATTCATTAAATGAAATGGGAGATGGATCTGGTAAGATAACCAGCATCAATCATTTGACCAGGATACTCCCTCTTAATGAATAAGTCCATCGAAGAGACTAAACTACAGATCAGAAGGATTCTCGGTACAGGGAATTAGGAAGAAGAGAAAGAAGTGTTAAGGGGCATTCACTCAAACCCATGTTGCTCAAACCCAGACAATTTGTTTCCCCTCATTCTGAAGATCTTTCAATCTAAGAGTGTGGCAGCAGACACTGGATTGATGTCACTCTCAAGCAGTTTTTGCCTTTCAACTGACTTTTATCTCTTCTCCATTCAGACCACCAACCTTACTTTGGGCCAGCAAAGCCCCAACATTGCTACAAAGATTTAGGTCACAGTTTATTGTGTATTCATGACATTTAGTCTCCTGTGCCTTTAGGAGATGAACTTGACAATCTGGTAAAGAGATTTGGGGAGTACATTAAACTCATCAGTCATCCTTTATAGAAGCCATTTTTATAGTGAGTTTTTCCAACAGATAAATAACCATGTCTGTTTCAGCTTAATGCTTATTAGCTTTAATTTTCAAGAGGTGATGGTTTCTTCATTCAATTTAGTAACTACTTACTAAGCTCCTCAAGAGCAAGAAAACTCCCTGTAGGAAAAAGGAGTGAGCAAGGCAGTCCTCGACAGAAGCTTACAGTTAGATTTGAGCAAGAACAACAGAGTGGAAATAATTAAGATAAAGAATTAGGAAATCATATAAAAGAGCCTGTTCCAGGAAATTGGGCAATCATACCACCAAGTATGGGAATTGTGGGGCTTTTGAGCTAGACCTTCTAGGGCACATGGAGTTTTACTAAAAGAGACGGGAAAGAAGCTGCTCCATGCAGTTGAAGAGATCTTGGTGAGCCACAGCTTGTAGGGAGAAAAACCCCAGACACGTTCAGTGATAGAAAAATAATGGGATGAACCTTATTTGTAGACTGCAAGGATTACATACAAGATACCTGATCTGCCAATTCCATTGTAGCTTTTAAAAATCCAAACAAAACAAAACACAAAGCCCTAGCTCGAATTGTAACTATAACTTATCAAGTTAGCTCTTGTGTTTTTCTTTACTTTTCTGAGTAACACTTGGATATAAAAAGCCATGACAATTAAAAAAATAATTATTAAGGCACCAAGCAAAACATTTAATGGTTAAATCTATTAGAAGAAACTTGATTATATAGTTTTTTCTTTTTCAGTAGAAACCAGTCATCAAATGTTGGTCCATATGTAATCCATTGATACTGATGGTATTAAAGAAACATGCAAATTAACATAAATTCCTTGATTTCTGAACTTTCATCCAGGCGCTTAAGCTCTGGGATGCCTAATTATATGGCATTTTCTATAATATTATTTCACTCAGAGGTGCTATCGTGTGTAATACTATAATTAGTGAAAAACCAATAGTCAGTAAGATGATAGCTTAAACTAAAGGACAAGATTGTTTTGATTCATTATTTTTAACTAATGAAAAATCCCTAACATTTTATTTTCACCTGTGGTGTAAACAATAGAAAGGAATATCATTTTATCTAGCTTCCCCCTCCAAATTTTTGAAGTATAAAAGATGACTTTATGACTTCACATAAATTGTTCCTGGAACATTTCTATAGTTAGTGACAGTCATCCTCCACTTACTTCCAGGAGAAAGACTTTATTCACACACCCTTCAAACTCTTTCGCTGGATCGAGCAGCTTACAAAAGGAAGAGGAGTGTAGCATTATCAAAGACTTTTTGTGGCTTTCATTTTATGTTGCTTTCAATAATACAGATCGGTACCTAAGTACTGAGAGGCGTGGAACAGGAGTGACCAAATCTGGGTGAATTTAACCTGCGTAGGCAGGGGCTTTATAAGACAATGTAGGAAAGATATTGATGAGATAAGAACTACTTCAGAAATAGACAAGCCATATGAGACTGGGAGGGTCGTTTTTTCAAATTGGGTCTGGCTATGTTGTCCAGGTTAGTCTTGAACTTCTGGGCTGAAGAAATCCTCCTGCCTTAGCCCCCTAAGTACCTAAGACTAAAGCTGCACACCACCACACTCAGCTTCAGATTCAGCTGTGCTGAAGCAAGAATGAATTAAAATAAAAACAAAATCTAAAACTGGGAGTGGTGGTGTGCATCTGTAGTCCTAGCTACTTGGGAGGCTAAGGCAGGAGTATTGCTTCAACCCTGGATGGATTTGGAGAACATTCTCCTAAGTAAAGTGCTTCAAGAATGGAAAAGTAAGCATCCCATATATTCAATGCTATGTTGAAAGTAGTAGATCAACTACAGGTCCACATCAAAGAAAAACACAATTAAATTCAAGAAGGGGGGAGTGGAGGTTGGTAAGTTCTCACCTAATGGGTCCAAAGTAGGGGTATATGTCATGCTTCCTGGGTGAAGGACTCAACTGCAACTCGGATTTTGCCTTACAAAGGCAAACAATGTAACCTAATCATATGTGCCCTCATGTTAACCTGAAATTCAAAAAAAGCTGAAGAATACCATTCCACCAGGCCATTAGAATTGTCAGGCTGCCCAAGGACAGATTATAAGTTGGTCTGATTTTGAAATCTGATGGTCACGTTTGAATCTCAACTTCCCCTTTTTTACTAAATGTAGTCACATTTTTCAAAAGATGAAACTTTGGGTAAGTGACTTACTTTTCTACCTTTGGATTAATTTTTTCTCTTATCCAATAGAAATATCAATAATACTTTTATGGTTGTATAGTAATGATTAAATTATATGATGTATAGAAGTCCTTAGCACAATGCCTGACATAGAGTCATCAACCAGTAAATGGCGACTATCACTAAAAATGGGAGGTATTATTTTTCTATAGCCCTTTTTTTTGTGTGTGTTTACATACCTCTTTATGTTCTTTCTGTCTTCATAAACTATAGGATACACATGGCTATTACTGAAATACAATTTAAACATACCCATCATCATGCCTAGTGAAGAAATAGAAAGGGATTACAGGGACTGTATCCAAAGCACTGAATCATGAGATTTTATTAGTACAGGGATTTATATTTATTATCTCAAGTGGCAAACTTCTCTCCGTAGGAAGGGTGTCTTTTTGTGTCAGTATGGGAAGAGGACTATTACCAATTTCTTTCTCAATGAGACAAATGGTAGGTTCTCTTGGAATTCATCTATGAAAGCAGGTTTGCATATGTGTGTACACAGAAGTGCAAATACTCACATATATACTCGTGCACACATGTATGCGCACAGAATGGAAGAGAGATTTGTTGACTAATTTGTATGTCCTTAAATATGTGACCTTTTTACGCAGATCACACTCACCAAGTGAGAATTTGAGAATCATTTTAGGTTATATAGGGTGTATACAAATGCGCTCAAGACTCTAGGTAAAGCTTCTGGGGTTAAAAGCCTACCTACTAACATTCTGGTTTGAATCAGTTATTTATACCAGTGTATTAGAGAGAAGGTGGCGTCTTAACATATAGGTTTTAAGAATTCTTTTTTCACAAGGGCAACTACTGCTGCAACCGCAGGTGGCATTTGGGGTGGGAGTAGAGCTCTTAAAGCAATAATATCTGTTAGCCCAAAGTCTTGGTGTTTTCAACATGTTTGAATACTCAAACATTAAGATACTAAGTTACTTCTACAAACACCATATTACTTACTTATGCCTCCTTGTGAATTTCTTGTGGAGGACTATAGCCAGTAGCATATCTGCCCTGTATAATTGCTCATAAAATGGTAGCTCCTATTGTTTAATTATCTCTGACAGCACTTGGGTCTTTCAGTTGTCCACCATCAGCATTATTTTCTTGCTTCCACTACATTCCAAAAAACAGTTTTCAAATTGTCCTGGGTTATAGGCTCCTTTGGAAATTTGATGAAAATTATGTGTTATGTGTCCTCTCTTTCTTTTATTCTTTTTCTTTTCCTTTTCTTTTTCAGACAGAATCTTACTCTATCACCCTAGGTAGAGTGCTGTGACATCACAGCTCAAAGCAACCTCAAACTTGGGCTGAAGGAATCCTCTTGCCTCAGCCTCCCGAGTAGCTAGGACCACAGGCACACTCCATAACACCTGGCTAATTTTTCTATTATTAATAAAGACAGGGTCTTGCTCTTGCCCAGGATGGTCTGGAACGCCTGAGCTCAAGCAATCCACCGGGCTCAGCCTCCCAGTGTGCTGGATTACCAGCATGAACCACCAGGCCTGGCCCATGTGTCCTCTATTACGAAAGAGTGCACATACCTAGATGCATACAACACTCATAATTTTAATGCATATTTTAGGAAGAGATGCACCTTTTCCCTAAATTAAGTGTCTTAGTACACTAGCTTAAGAGCTGTGGGACTAGTGCAGAAACTGCTTTTTCATTTTTTAAGCAACATATTCCAAGTAATATAGATTTGATTTTAGAAAGTACTGGTGAACATACTCTAAGGTATGCCCTGGAATCCTTTCTCTTGGGTCTTAAGGTAGAGCTTGGAATGCCTGATGCTTTGATACTCTTCACACACACTAAGAATACTTAAGTCCATCAGCACATTTAGGAGCTGGAACAAGATGCAATTCAGGATTCAAGATCATTCAGAAAGTAGTAAAATAATATGGTGTATATGTGTACACAGCGTATATTACATTGCCATCCAAGAGCGTTGAGAGGCAGTACCCTGTAATCAAACAGATTCACATTTCTTCAGTAAACTTACTAAATAGTCACAGTAAGTGTGATAAATAGACACTATAGATAGCCTCACAACAGTTTCAAGGAAAGTTTTTCCACCAAGTAAGTAACATTACAAAAAAAAAAACAAAACCAAAAAACACTTTTCAGAGCTTTCAGGCATTCAGAATTACAAGCAAGGAACTGTGGATCTGTAGCTGAAATCAGGTATCCAGGGAATCAGTACAAAACTCACATCTCTCTCTATTTCTCTACTGTACCAAAGGGATTCTAAATTGTATGCTAGAAATATCCCTTGATATCCTATAGTCTAGCAGGATGGGTAACTTTTTAATTACATAAACACAAAATAAGCACATATAAATTCACATATATGCAGTATTACATTCTATTTATTATTCCATATAATTCTTTTTACCAGCATTTAGCAATGCATTCAGATAGCTCTACTTGTTATAAATTGCTTGCCTCATCCAATATGAACATACAAATCATTGAAAAAGAAGGCTTGGTTTGATAGAGGGAGCGTTAGTAGGGGGACCACACCTATGGAGCATATTGCAAGTACAAGTTGGATCTATCAGGTGTAGAACACAAATGTTTGAACGCTGTAATTCGGTAAAAGAGGTGAAAGCTATGTTGATTAGTAGCATGTTAAGCACTCCAATTCGTACAAATAATCAACACAACAAATCCCATAATGGCGTAAATGTATGTATGATCTATGTACAGATGACTTAATAAAAAATAAATTAAAAAAAAAGAAAGAAAATGAAGGCTTGAAAACCATAGCCAAAAATTAGAAACCTATCTCTACAGTGACATATTTTTATGCAAATAGAAAATGAATTGAGTACTGTACTTGAATTTGGAGCCCCCCTCAGCTTCACGTGAAATAACTTTGCCTGAAAATTGCATAACATTCATTCACTGATAAGGAAAGCAATGAGTTTTAATAAAATAAGTACGTCTAAATTTCAACTGCTTCATGGATTTCAAATGGCACTAGGGAAAAAGTGCTTCAGAGGTTTAAAACCTACTGAAAACACCAAAGGAAATGCTGAATAATAATCAAACAAAGTAAAGGTCAACTCTGTGTCTACATACATATTGATATCTGTCTGTCTATCAATCATATTATATTCAAGCCGCTGCTAAAGTCAAGTGTTATCAATGTAAAGATGCTGAAGACAGGTTGCTCCTCCCTTTCAAGGAAAGCCTTACCTTTAGATGTGAAGAATGGCACATCCTTCCGCCTCCTTCATCTCTCCTCCATCAGGAATGGATTGTATGCATTTTAGAGGTGGAAAAACTTCACCTTCCTCCTTTTAGGGCCTTCAACTGGGCCTGAAAATTAAACTGATAGAAGATAGATTTACAGGAGAAAAGTGAACAAATTTAATGTAAATTTAATGTAACACAAGGGCCCTCAAAAAAAAACGAAGACCCAAAGAGGTGGCCAAACCTAGATGCTTTGACGCTAGATTGGACAAAGAGAGGCAAGTGTGGAAAGTAACTAAAATATATGGGTAGGCTAAGGAAAGATAAAGAGTTATTTTAACAAGGTCTGTGTGTACTGAATTTTCTAGGCTTAATCCCCCATCTCTGATGATGAGAATGTTTCTTTTCTACTGGTATAGGGAAGAAATCTTTTGCATGGGAGTTTTTTTTTGTTTGGGGGGGGGGGTTTGTAGAGACAGAGTCTCACTTTATCACCCTCGGTAGAGTGCTGTGGCGTCACACAGCTCACAGCAACCTCCAACTCCTGGGCTTAGGCGATTCTCTTGCCTCAGCCTCCCGAGTAGCTGGGACTACAGGCGCCCACCACAACATCAGCTATTTTTTTGTTGCAGTTTGGCTGGGGCCGGCTTTGAACCCACCACCGTATATGCACATATATTTCTGTATATGCATGTATATTTTCGTGCCTAGCGCAGCCATGGCTGGTGGTCCCAAGAAGCATCTGAAGTGGGTAGCAGCTCCAAAGCATTGGATACTGGACAAATTGACCAGTGTGTTTGCTCCTTGTCCATCCACCGGTCCCCACAAGCTGAGAGAGTGTCTTCCACTCATCGTTTTCCTAAGGAACAGGCTTAAGTATGCCCTTCCAGGAGAGGAAGTAAAGAAGATTTGTAGCAGCGCTTCATTAAGATCGATGGCAAGGGCAGAACTGATAGAACCTATCCTGCTGGTTTTATGGATGTTATGAGCATTGACAAGACTGGAGAGAATTCCCATCTGGTTTATGACACAAAGGGTCGTTTTGCTGTTCATCGTATTACACCTGAAGAGGTCAAGGACAAGTTGTGCAAAGTAAGAAACATCTTTGTGGTCACAAAAGGAATCCTTCATCTGGTGACCCACGATGCTTGTGCCATCCGCTATCCCGATCCCCTCATCAAAGTGAATGACACCATTCAGATTGATTTGGAGACTGGCGAGATTACTGATTTCATCAAGTTTGATACGGATAACCTGTTTATGGTGACTGGAGGTGCTAACCTGGGAAGAATTGGTGTGATCACCAACAGGGAAAGACATCCTGAGTCTTTTGACGCAGTTCCTGTGCAAGATGCCAATGGCAACAGTTTGGCCACTCGCCTCCCCAACATTTTTGTTATTGGCAAAGGCCACAAACCATGGCGTTCTCTTCCCCAAGGGAAAGGTATCCAGCATGTATATGGGGCCAGCGCCATACTCACTGAGCCACAGGCGCCGCCCAAGGGGAGTTATCGTTTTTGCTGATTATGAAAGAGTTGGCTCAGTTCTCTATATACCTGTAATTCTCTAAGCTAACAATTGGCACTCACCTTTTGACTCTACCCAAGGCCTGCTCCCTGTTTTAACTCCTGCTTTCAGGAAGAAAATGGGAGACCAGAATGCGTTTCTGGCACCTGCTCTTCTCCAAGTGCCTTTAGGTCAATATAATCCTTATGGGAAAATGGCATACTCTGAGGTGGCAAATTTTGACACCCTTCAACATACTGTTCCAGATTTGGCCTTGTGCTTGGAAGGAATCCAAGGGAAGTACCAGCAATATCCTTCTACGAAAAGAGTTTACAATCTGGTTAGAAAAGACGACACTAGGGTAATATAGATCAAAATGGCAGAAAACATGCCATAAAGTGTATTTCACATGATAAAAACTCAATACCTGTTTCTTGATTATAGAACATTCATTTTCACAGCTAATACCTCTGAACCTTTATTTTTCGATTTAGTCTCTCTTTAGATCCTGAGACCACATGTGCCCTGGGGAATAAAAAGCACACTTTGACTTATTACATCAAAATATAAGAAATTGCCATTCTGTGGGCCTGAAATAGCCCGATGCTGTCCATTTTGTGTGGCTCACTATAGCATAAGACTTGATTTAGGATCTAGTGCCCTAGATAAGTTATTATTTTGTTCATCTAACCTTGATCCTGGACTTTTTGTCCTACAGCAACAGCTACCAATGAGTTAGTTTCTGAAATCTGTGTTCCTTCAGACCTTCCCAGTGCTATTTACCCTACAGCTTGGACATTGGCTGAGCATTTGGCTACTAGGTCTAATAACAGCTTACTCCTCCCTCAAGACTTGCACAACCCTGGGAGTGAGTGCTTTTTACATTTTCATTCTCTAGACTCTGTTTGCCTCATTTTAGTCCCAACCCTGCACGACCTCACACTTGAATATCAACCGAGAGCTGTTTGAATTAAATCATTCAAATTCAACTGAAATGTTCTCACTCCTAAGTGGATATTTTTCACCCTAATCATATTACCACCTCTTCTGCATTTGAACTATGAGTCACTCTATCCTTCCCCTAAGCTTTTTCCTCTTTCAGAGATCATGAAACAGCTGGCTTGGTTCTCTATACACCTGTACTTCCCTAATCTAACAATTGGCCCTCACTTTTTCACTTTACCCAAGGTTTGCTCCCCTGTCTTAGCATTTTAAATTTTCCCTGGACAATTTCATTCTAGGATGGTTTTCCCTACCAACTATGTGCTGATAATTTTCTAGCCCAGACTTCTGCTCCTTACTGGCGGCTCCCATAAGAGTCACAGATTCACCTGTTCCTCTTCCCCTAGTTTTCTCTTTTTCAGTTGCTACCACTATCCAGTCACCTAAATTAGAACTTTAAAATCAATCTCTGACCCCTCCCTCTCTCTTCCCTTCCCATCACCATTCTGCTACCAATTCTTTTTTTTTTTCTTTATTTCATAAATGCTTTTTCAAACAGTTTCTTCCTCTCCATCTTTTCTGCACTTGCAGCGGAGATCACCAAAGCTTACCTACCCAAAGTCCTCCTCCAATAAGACTCTGAGTATGATCTTTCCCCTGTTACCTTAGACCAGCGTGAGAACCATCTAGAAACTGATGCTATGATAGCAATAATTATTTTCATAAATCTTGGTATATATTATAAATTATTTCTATATAAGTAAAGAGTGCTTACATTGCTTCTTTAATAAAATGTTAAAAATTGAGATACGATACCTGCTCCTTTGAATCAATTTTTGAACAGTATTTCTAAAATACTATATGGCTATAGTATATGCCATATACAGTGAGTTCAATTGTCTTCGATTTTTAACACAAGAAATTATTGATAAAATCCTGACGCTGGAATCAAATAAACGCTTACATGAAAAAGGTTCTCAAAAGACATTAAAGTACCATTTGATATCTTCTAAAATTTATATTTAAAAATAAAATACAGTGATGCACTTTTAATTTCTTTAGGAGTTGAATAGAAGGCCTTTCCTGTAAATGAGCATAAATGACAATATTGATACTTGAGTTGTGAGAACAAAGAAAGGCACAAAATAGGGAATCCTGATATCGATATATTTATGAACTAGATTTCTATCAATGAAAATTGAAAAACTTTGTCTGAATGTTTGAAATGTGTGATTACTACAGTAAAATAGGAACTGTTTATCAATTATGGCCACAAAATCTAGGAAGTCACCCTCATATTAAGTATTACTTAAGAACCTACTAGAAAGAATGGTGTGAAAAATAACACAAAGAACAATACATTGTTCTTATTCCAAACTAGCTTATAATTTAGTAGTGTAAAATATAAATAACTATAATGCTCTAGCAGCATCTAATGAGAGCTGTACAAACTGATTGCCGGGAATTAGTTACGTGGCACGAATTGCACCAAATCACTTAGTCCCCTTTTAGCACCTCTTTCTTTTACTTGCCTTTGGAGGAGAACTCTTACAAATCCTTTCTAATTTTTTTTTTTTTTTTTTTTTTTTTGCAGTTTTTGGCCGGGGCTGGGTTTGAACCCGCCACCTCCAGTATATGGGGTCAGTGCCCTCCTCCTTTGAGCCACAGGTGCCGCCCCCCTTTCTAATTCCTCATCCACAAGATACTGGAAAAGGAAGAAGAGAATAAATAGAGGGAAGGGGAAAAAGTAATGAACTGTAGTTAAACATTAAAGCTTGTTCAGAAAAGTACTTTATCACAGTTTCTAAGGAGCTCAAGGGTTAATGTGGACCCAGTGCTGCACACTTTAGGCAATAATGGATGGAAATGACCTTTGGAAAGTACTTTTTTTCTTTAAAAGTAGAAAAATATAATTCTTCTCAGTAAAAGGCATTATGCTCAGATACACGGGGTTTAGGGGAAAAACAAGGACAAGAAACGCTATAGAATGAAGACTTTGTTGCCTTTTTCTCTTCTTCATTTTAGGAAGAGGCTCTCAATGTTTGAATCATTCATGGGAGCTTATAAAAAGCCCTATTCTTAAGCTCCACCCCAGAGAAATTAAATCCAAATTGCTAGAGACAGAACACAGGCATAAGTATTTTGGTAAACTTCCCAGGTGATCTTAATATGTAGTTACAGCGGAGAGCCCCAGCCACAACAGATCTAAAAGAGACCAGCTATGAAAGAATTGAACAAAGAATTTGAGAGGGGAAGGGTGCAACACCTTCAGCTAATGTCACCTTGCTAGTGTCACCTTGTTAAGATGGGTCGGAATATAGCATCCAAAATAAACAAAGTGGGCTTCCTTTACCGGTAAAATTAAAAGCATTGTATTTGATGATTTAAAAATTATCATTTACTAGATACCATTTTGAACGGACCAAAGCTGAAGAAATTTAGGGGGAAAAAAAGTATCCCTAGCTATTAAATCACTGCTGTGTGATTCCTTCTCTTAGTCTGAATCCAAAATATTTAGTCTCGGGCCTCTAATTAACCTACACTTACTGAGACACACATTAAATAAGCCAAGCAGCGGAGAAGAAGGCAATATGGGAAGTCAGGTATGAGGTTGACAGGTGGGGAGATAACTTAAAACAATTCTTATCTCTTGGTATCAGTAAATATTTTTTCCCTCATAAAATTCATGCACTATTTACTGCATGCATGGCACTTTTGTGTATATAAAGGCACTTTTCGTGTATTCTCACTCTGAAAATCTGCAAGTTCCTTGGTGTAAGAAAAGGAAAGCTACACTTATAAAATGTGACAGATGATGTAGGTGTCTGTATTCAGCTGTAAGCAACAAACGCTGAGCTAGGCAGAAAGGACTATAGGCAACAACGCGAGTGATTTACTAGCTCTCCAAAGCACGTGAGATTTGTAATGCATGAGACCCTCAGGCCCATCACTTCTCTTCAGTAATGGGAAACAATATTTTGGTGAAAAATGACACATTTAATTTCAACTTTGTGTTGTAAAACAAAAAGGCAGCCTAATTTTCATTTTATTATTATTTTTTGTAAGGCATCTTTGCATCATATTGAAGGTATAATTTTTTTTTTTTTATTTCAGGTTATTATGAGGGTACAGTTAAGTTACAATGTTTGCACCTGTCCGGTGAGGTCCCCGTTGTAGTTGTACTCCTTACCCAGGAGGTGTGCCATGTAACCTTACCTTGTGCCCATTAGGTACAAGCACGCTAACCCCTTCCCTCCCTCCCCTTCCCTCCTGCCCCCAACCTACATTAACTTTTTCTTTCAATGGGCTTGTTTTAGTTTATCTACTGGTTTCATATTAGTTTTGACAAATGGCTTTTTAAGAACAATGTTTTTTTTTTTGTTTGTTTTTAACAACAATGTGGGAACAGTACCTGCTGGTAGACATTTATTACTTGCTGTGTGTTTGTACATGGTTAGTGGGATCAAAATGAGAAACCCAAACTGCTGTGACAGACCCATTGAGTTCTGATGGACTCTCCCAAGAACTGATTCTAGTAGTTTAGTGCTCTTTAAGGCAGATATGTATCCAGGTGATTGCCATGGTTATATATGGATGCTGAAAACAGTCTTAGCGTCCTAGAAAAATGTTATAACGGCAGGAGAAAAAAAGAGTAAGAGACATAATGTTACTCACTGAACTGAGGGTAAGAAAAAGTGTAGTCACAAAAGACTATGAATTCTGATATCAACTCTGTTAATGGTATATAATGTAAATGCCACAGACTTTCTGTATCTCATTTTATCATGCTGTGAAATACTGACCTATTTTGCTATTTCAATGTGAGAGATAAATAAAACTTCTTCCAAGGCACTTTGAAAATAGATTCTGCATTTCAGAATAAATGTTAAGCAATAATAATGATGATGGAATAGCTGACACAATCCAAATTTTAAATAGAGCAGAGTAACTTTCTAATTACAAGCTACATTTTATTCTTTGTAAGTGTAATTAGAAAGCGACCATGTTCCTTTAATTAGAAAGTTAATTAGATTGTGACCTCTTTTCCTGTCTTATTGTCTTGGACTGCAGGCCAGGAGTAAATTACTAATCCCATGACCTACATGTCTCTAGCCCCCCAAAATCAGACTGTTTAAACAAATAGGATTATAAGCAATAATATTAGAACTTACAAGTCAGATGTGAACTTCATGGGCTATGCAATGGTTCTCTCATTAGAGAAAAGTTTATGTCAATGGTGAAAAAGAGACTTTTCTAAATCAAGTCTATGATTTTCAACCAATCTGCAGTGGCACACGTGTGTGCCACAAAACTGTTCTAATATCGTTAATTAAACTGTTTTAGAAAGAAGTTCAAAACACAGTAAGTATATTCTTTTTTTTAATTCTTTTTTTTTTTGATCAACATAATTTAAGTGTGCCATGGAAGTTTACCTATAGGTTCAAGTATATTGTGGGATAAAAAACGGTTGAAAAACACTGTATAGAGCAGTGGTTCTCAACCTTCCTAATGCCGTGAGCCTTTAATACAGTTCCTGTGGGTCACGACCCACAGGTTGAGAACCGCTGGTATAGAGGAAGGTCCTGAAATTGTATTCTTCAGGATACTGGATTTTTTGTCCAGCGCTTCTCGTACTTTAGTATGCATGCATGAGAATTATCTGAAGGACTCATTAAAACAGATATTTTTGGTCTTCACACATACACCTTCTAATTCAGTGAATCTGAGACTTGAGAATTTACATTTCTAATAAATTTCTAGGTGATGCTAATGATGCTAGTTGAGAGGCCACACTTTGAGAACCACTGCCTTAGAATATTAATCATGTAATGATGATTACATCATTGCAACAACAATAATTGTTTTGTAATCAAGTACGTTTGGAACTTTTAAGGTTGAACAAAGTAAAGCACGTTTCTGTACTCTGTGAAGGTTAATGTACTTTGGGGATCACCAAGAAGAAGAATGAACTATGCATTACTCCTCAAATATATTTGACCTTCTCACCTGTAGAATGTTTTCAATTTACTTAAAAATACTTCAACATTGACCGTGTGACAGAATATATATATTGCTTAGTTTATGGTGAGTTGTCCTTATTAATAATAATTTCCAAAGGTGGCTCCTACAGGCGCCTTGGCTCTCCTTATCTCAGAGCCACACCAGAGATTTTTCTGTTTCACATAGTGTTTTTAGAATGGCTTGTCTTGTCACTTTAACAGCAGAATGTTAGAAAGGAGTTTCCACTGGTGTAATTGGTGGTTTTCCTATGTGTGCTGTCTAAGGCATTGTAGAGACATTCCCCACCCAAGTACGAACAGGGTACACAAATCTAGTAAGGCTTCTCCCTTTAGTGAGAAACGGTACTACAAATTTAATTCCTAATTCTGGAAGTTTCTTAATTGCCTGGTTCCTGCTAGCCTAACTAGGCAAATTCTTTCTCTAATATTGTCATAGTTGCCCCAGATGAAATTTCTATGCAAAATGATTTGGGGCCACATTAAAGAAATTTGGACTTCATAGAGTTGACTGCCTGTTTTGTGCTTGCTTCTTAATAAATGTCTCAAAAACTTTACTCTGTGATTTACTTGCATAACAATCTAAACACAAACCTCCTAGAGGGAGAGGCTAACTCTCTGCTACCTCTAAGCAGTGGCAATTATGGATACCCACAGAAAAGGGCATAATAGTTGTGCAAGATGAGATCGCCTTAGGTCAGATTACAGCACCGCCTGTGTTCTTTACTCCAATTCTTGTATAGATCTTTGTCGTGCACTCAATGCTCTTCACAAACAATTGCAAAAATGCTATGTGATTATTTTTAACTTCTTAGAACAGAGACGCCTATGTCATAGGAAACCAAACAGCGTTAGTAAACCAGTCGGTAGCATTTCTGTTGTGCCCTATGTGAAAATTCCCTGAAGAGTCAAATAGAAATGCAAGAATCACATAGAAGCAAACAAATAGAGAAGAGACAATGAGTTCATGGTTGCATTCTTGGTAGCAGGTTCCTAGGGAAATAATAACTTGAGAGAAGTAGTCAATTTGCCTTACTTGGTGATGTAAATTGTATCTTGTCGAGAATAATAAATGCTCTAGAGCAGGTAAAAACCTCTTTGTCTAAAAAGTTGTGCATATGAATGATACTAGCAAAATGCTAGAGATCCTTTTGGTCCATTCTCATTTGACTTAATTAAAAGCAAGATTCTCCTAAGTCCATAATGTCAATATCTAGTAAAATTAAGAACTCTTGTCCCCAATATACCGTTGCTTACAAAATAGATGCTCAATAGATGCCTCTGTGCATGCACTGTTGTACTTTCAATTTCAATTCATTATAAGAGCTCAGAATATATGGGCAAAAACCACATATCGTCATGGCACAATGGTCATGATCCATAAAAATTCCATTTTAAACCAAAATGAATGGAGAGCACTCACCTTGGAGTTGGATTTCAGTTTGGTTGTTGGCTACAGCATTTACTAGCTCAGATGGGGCAGGGATACCATGGTATATTTGCTAATTTGTTAGAGTTTTAGTTTGATTCTCCCAAAATATGACTAGTAAAACCTTACCTCATATATGATTCATTCATTCAATGAACATTTAACTAATGTCTACACGTGGCAGGTGCTGCTCTAGGCCTGGAAACCAACAGTAAATACATATATTAGCTGCTCTTATGGAGCTCACATCTCATTGCAGAACACAGCAGGGGGAAACACCAGAAAATAGTGATATGTAGCAGAATATCTTGTGGTGATGAGCACCTTGATGAAAAGTAAATCAGGATAAGGGAGCAAGAGAGAATTATAAGGATGCCATTTTATCATGAATCAGGCACAACATTTTCACTAAATATACTTCTGGGAAAACTTTTAGTGAAGTCTTCTGCATCACAGAGTAAAATGAGGTAGAAAATATGTAAAGTGTATTGTGAATTATTTGACATAGGGTGCAGCCAAAAATGCTGTTATGATTACCATTGCCCAAATTATCATTGATGTTGATATATTTTCATAAACACCTAACTCACATTCATATGTGGTGGACAAACCTAAGGAAAGAATTCCTAACTACCAGAAGGTCCTCACAAGTGAACTACTACTTAAGGAGGGAACCAGACTTCTCGACCTCACCAAGACAGAAGTCTGAGCTCTCATCACTGCTTTAGCGAGATCGTTATTATGCTCATTGCAGTAGTTTGGGCCACGATTACTAATAGAGAAATACATGTGATAATAGCTATTAATGGCAGCCATCACCGTCAATTATTGATTACTCTTCAAGCATCATACAATGTGCTGAGTGCTTTATATTTTCTATTGCTTTAAATTCTCCCCCAAATCCTATAAGGTAGATTTTGTTAAACATGTTGTAAAGTAACCTGTTGGGGATCACCTAGACACTTAGTATCAGACCTGGGATTGAAGGCTGGAGCAGAGTGTAAGCAATGCTCACGCCCTTATTCACCACGTGCATAATGAGAAATATATTGTCAAAAAATTGCGACGTTCATTAACTTGTATATATTTCAATTAACATTATGGAATAAATAACTAAACTTTTGCTCTTGATTTTGGAACCCAAATTTCTGTGTGTTATTTGCTTTTTAAGGAAAGATGTTTTGAATACTGAATGGTTTGAATGTGTCCCCTCAAATTCATATATTGAAATTTAATCCCTAACTTGATAGTATTAAGAGGCAGAGCCTTTAGGAAGTGAGTAAGTGGTGAAAATGGAATCCTCATGCATGGGATTAGTGACCTTATAAAACAGACCGAAGGGACTATCATAGGCCCTTTTTTCCCTTCCACCAAGTGAGGATACAGTGTTCAAGGCACCATCTTGGAAGCAGAGCCCAGGCCCTCACCTGAACAGACTGGTGCCTCAGTCTTAGACTTCCCAGCCCCCAGAACTGCGATAAATAAATTTCTGTGGTTTATAGTTACCCAGCCTCAGATATTTTCTTATGGTAGCGCAAGCAGACTAAGACAAATGCCAGGTAACAAACGTACAAATTAACTTTTGGAGAACACGTTTGTGTACCCAGAACTTCCTACAGGTAACAATTCCTGGGATTCTTAGCACTAAGAGGGTAAACAATATATTTTGGCTTTTTCAAGTCATCCTATTTCCCCTCAATTTCATATTTATCCCTCATCTGTTTATACTGTTGTAGGTCACTATCAAATTCCCAAATACAATCATTCATACAATCCTAAATCATCACTAAGGCCAATTCACAACATGGAGATTTTATAATTTAGGTGTTGTCAGAGAAACCGAATACATAACTAAGACAGCTTATTTGATTTTTGAACTTTATTTAGTGGAATGACCTCTGGAAGTACAAGTAGTATGAATTGCCTTTGAATTATTATTCAGGGTTGGCTGTGGCTGGCAATGAATAGACAGACAATTATGCATCAAATTTATAACAAAGTAATTCCCCCAGTGACCTACTGTTTTCTTTTTCAGTGAAGGTCCTCAAAGCATAATCCTATCACTTTTGGCTTGAATGAGCTAGTCATTGTCTCCTAAGCTGAATTGTAATGTCACGTTGAAGTTTAATTTTCACTTTATTTATTAATAATGTGATCCTGAGTAAGCTGGATCTTAGAAAGGAAATATAATCTCCAATTATAAACTTTAAGCATTTTTAAGTATTCTATCCAGTGATCTCATCTAGCGGATCCTACTTGAGGCTGAAAGTACCTAGGCTGCTATGGCCCTTCCCATTCAGTGGAAGGCTTAATATTAATTGTGAAACACGGAGTCCAGATGCTGAACTGACGAATCTACCTTTTCTCCTGAAGCCTCCTAAATGACAGCTCCAATCAGCTCTGTATGTTGCACTTCAGAAGAATTCTCATCCACCTCCTTCCCATTTATTCTTGCTTGTTTTACTCAGAATTCCCTGCAGCCAGAGTCCATCCTTCTAGGGATGGTAGTGCTGCCTTACGGCTTGCCCTTCTAATTACAACCTTCTGCTTACCTGGTTCTTCACAACTTATAACATGGAATTTTGAGTACTCTGTCTCACTCGCCTGGTCAGAACCCACTACCTCACTTTAGATTCTAGCCATTGCTTAATGCCAGGGCTTCATATCTTAGACCCTAAACTGTTACATTGTTCTATTTAATTTTAAGGTTACTAAGATATATACAAATCTTTATATTCTGTAAACAAGAAGAAAGTCAAATCAAAACGTGGGTGCAATTATAATGTTAGAAATATGAGCTAGAGATTTGTCTGCCTGCATATGGTATTAGATTCCTAATGCTGCTGTAACAAATGACCACAAATTTGGTGGTCTAAAACAACATG